>CABHPH010087143.1:0-21017 GCA_902168325.1 Peromyscus nudipes
AAAATTTTCATTAAAGAGGAAATAAAAAATTCCCTTAAAGAGGAAATGAAAAACTCCATTAAAGAAGGAATAAAAAATTCCCTTAAAGAGGAAATGAAAAACTCCATTAAAGAGGGAATAAAAAATTACCTTAAAGAGGAAATGAAAAACTATATTAAAGAGGAAATAAAAAATTTTCTTAAAGAGGAAATGAAAAACTCCATTAAAGAGGAAATGAAAAACTTCCTTAAAGAGGAAATAAAAAATTCCCTTAAAGAAATGGAAGAAAAAACAAACAAAAAATTGGAAGAAAGCAAAGAAAGTCAAGAAAAAATAATTAAACAGCTGAAAGAAACATTCCAAGATCTGAAAAAAGAAATTGAGACAACAAAGAAAACACAAGCTGAGGGAATGCTGGAAATAGAAATCCTGACTAAACGAACAGGAACTACAGAAACAAGTATAACCAACCGAATACAAGAGATGGAACAGAGAATCTCTGACACTGAAGATACAATAAAGAAAATAGATTCGTCAGCCAAAGAAAACACTAAAGATAAAAAAGTCATAACACAAAACGTCCAAAAAATCTGGGACACCATGAAAAGACCAAACCTAAGAATAATAGGGATAGAAGAAGGAGAAGAATACCAACTCAAAGGCACAGAAAATATATTCAACAAAATCATAGAAGAAAACTTTCCTAACCTAAAGAAAGAAATACCTATGAAGATACAAGAAGCTTACAGAACACCAAATAGGCTGGACCCAAAAAGAAAGTCCTCTCGCCACATAATAATCAAAACATTAAACATACAGAACAAAGAAAAAATATTAAGAGCTGCAAAGGAGAAAGACCAAGTAACATATAAAGGCAAACCCGTCAGAATAACACCAGACTTCTCAATAGAGACTATGAAAGCTAGACGGTCCTGGACAAATGTTATGCAGACACTAAGAGACCACGGATGCCAATCTAGACTATTATATCCAGCAAAACTCTCAATCACCATAAGCGTAGTAAACAAAATATTCCATGATAAAACCAGATTTAATCAATACCTATCCACAAACCCAGCCTTACAGAAAGCACTAGAAGGAAAAATCCAACCTAAAGAAGCTAAACACACCCATGAAAACTCAGGCAATAGATAAACCCACACCAACATCTGAAGAAATAGAAGGGACAAATTCCTCCCCAGAAAATGCATGACCTGTGAAAGCTGCTAAGAGTTTGAGGCAGATTCGGGAAGAAAGAAAGCCCCTACCTCCAAAGGCAACTAGCAGAGGAGCAGAGCAGCCTGGGATGTCTGGGGCTCTGCATCTGAGGGGAAGGGACCGTGCAGGGTGAGAATAAAATCTGTGGGAGAGGGGTTTCTCTGAAGGAGCTGTGGATGGGCTGTTGTGGGTGCTGACTATTAGCTCTAAACTTTAGAAATGATGTAAAAAAAAATCAAAAGCAGACTTTGAATTTGTGGGTCCTCTGTTAGCCCCAAGAGAATGAATGTTGTTACTGTATGGTTCCTCATAGCTGACTCCTTATTTTTATCTGGTCTTGTGAAAAAAAGATGAGGTATTCTATCAGAATATATGAAGGCAACAGTTCCATAGTTATTAACCACGAGAAGCAAACTCAAACAAGTAAATGGTTCATATGAGATATCTTCTTTGTTTTGGTAATTAACATTTCCACTATTCTCTAAAGCGTATAAGCTTCTGTGTTTTATAATATTTGAAGTGATATTTCTTACAAATCAGTTTAACAGTTGCAATATAATAATTTAAGATTCTCTACCTCTCTGTTCCATTATTCAAAAGTATTGTAAATTTTTGTCTAATTTTGAACTGGTTCTCATTGATGATACATTCGTCATTAAGACTTAATTTGTTTCTGTGCACTTTTTTTCTGTTTTGAAGTTGAAATAAAATTTAAAAAAAAAACACAGCAGTATGTAATTGTGCTTTCCTCCTTAACATTAGTTATGAACACTAAAAAAAAAAAAAAAGTGCAGATGCTCAGATGTTGAAATTACAAAAATATATAAAATGTGGGAGTTTGAAAGAAAATAACCCCCAAAGGGGGTAGCAATATTAGGTGTGGCTTTTTTAGTATAGGTGTGGGCTTGTTGGAAAAAGTATATCACTGTGGAGGTGGGCTTTGAGGATTCATATATGTTTAAGCCACTCCCAGTGAGACAGTCCACATCCTATTACCTGCAAGATATAGAACTCTCAGCTACCTCTCCAGCACCATATCTGCCTGCACACCTCCATGTCCCACCATGATGATAATGGACTGAGCCTCTGAAACTGTAAGCTGTCATCTTAATTAAATGTTTTCCTTTATAAGAGTTGCCATAGTCATGGTGTCTCTTCACAGCAATAGAAACCTCAACTAAGACAGTAACTATCAAAGTCATTTGTTAAAATCATATAGTTGACCCAAATTCTTAGCTTTCTTTGTTGTGTCACATTTTAAAATTTTTGCTTCTTCCTATTCCTAAATTATATACACCCACAAAAGACAATAAAATCTCTTCAAAATAGTTCAGCGGTCCTTTCTGAACACATGGAGGGAAAGAAGATCTAAACTGTTTCAGCACCCAGAGCTCCATTTGGGTCCTTGCCTCACACTTCAATGTCTTGTTTACTGTGACATCTGCTTCAGGCTTCTTTAGAGGCCTATGGCCTGAGTGTCATTAAGGCTTTGTTCTTCACAGGGAAAGTCTTGTCAGTCATTCCAAATAACTGCATAGTATAGCTGGCCTGGGCTGCCTTTGCAGAGCTCAGACGCTATTTCATCTCAACAAAATGGAGTGTTGTACAATTCTTTCCCTTGAACAAGGTAAGAGGTCTGCTGTCAATTGCCGCATGTGAGAGTGACATCCAGACTGCAGACTTGGAGTAGGCAATATCTGTCGCAGTCATTCTGGCAGCTCAGAGGTGTCTTAAAACTGATCTTTTTTTTTTTTTAAAGGAAATTATGACTTTCTTTGTGAATCTTCACCCTCAAATAGTATTCTGCCAAGTGAAAAGCTGGTAAAGGCTGAGAGTGGTACCAACACCTGTGATCCCAGCACTGTAGAGGCTGAGGCAGGAACATCACAGGGTCAGGACTCTCTTGGCCATACCATAGGACTGCAAAGAAAACACAGTAAAGGGTAAATATAAAGGGTTTTCTGTGAAAGATTACCTCAGCCATTGGGGCCAAGAAATGCCACAAAAATCACACCACACAACAAACTTCATGCAAGACATTTATTGGGGGGGATGAAAAAAGCTGCCACTGAGCAGGGATAAGAAAGAGAGGGAGAGAGAGAGAGAGAGACAAATACCAGGCTATGATGGTACAGGATTTATAGGGATGTCTTAGGGTTTCTATTGCTGTGGAGAGACACCATGACCAGGACAAATCCTGTAAAAGAAAACAATTAATTATGGTGACTTATAGTTTCAGAAGTTCAGTCCATTATCATCATGGCAGGACATAGCAGCATGCAGACAGACATGGTGCTGGCTATGTCTTAATCAGAAGGCAACAGGAAGTGGACTGGGATACTGGGAGTAGCTTGCACATAGGAGAACTCAAAGCCTACCCCCACAGTGACACACTTCCTCCCACAAGGCCACAAATACTCCAACAAGGCCACACCTCCTAATAGTGCTACTCCCTTTGGGAGCCATTTCCTTCCAAACCACCGCAAGGGTATGGAGCTTGCATGCAGCAAAAATACAGCACACTGGTGACATGTCACATTGACCTTTAGTGATGATGAGGCTGGTGGCATTAAGCCATTGATGATGTAATGGGGGTGGGGGAATACCTGGTTCTGGAATGAGGGTGATTCTTAGTTGACTAACATTCTTCCCTTTTGTTTATTATAAAAGGTAAGGAAATAAGGGGTGAAGTAGGAGTGTGGATGCTGTGTTCTCTAGACTGCTTCCTGTTCTCTGGGAGCATCAACATCTTTTGAGACCCAAAAAAGCTAGAATGCTGACCAAGGAGGGGAAGAGCAGGCTGTTATGGGATATTTGTTTACACTGTATTAAGATGTGTCACTGTGACTGGTTTAATACAAAGCTGAACAGCCAATAGCTAGGTAGGAGAGGTTAGGCAAGACTTCCAGGAAGAGAGAGGCACTCAGGGAGATGAATCCAGGTACACGGATTTCACCAGAGAGATGCAGAGCAAGTCAGATACACAGTACTGAGGAGAGGTAAAGAGCATGTGGCAAAATGTACATTAATAGAAACAGGTTAGTCTAAGTTATAAGAACTAGTTGGAAACAAGCCTAAGTTAAGGCCAAACTTTCATAATTAATAAGTTCCCATGTCATTATTTGTGGGCTAGTGGTCCAAAGAAATTTTGACAAGAAAGTCCAAAGATAGCAGGAGTCCTTATCTGGAGTTCATTTGACCTGTATTGGTGAATTAATATTGATTTTCTGAGGCTTACAAGAATTTTTAAGTTTACAAAAAGAGGTAAAAATTTTAGATATGTTAGCATTACCACTGTTTATAATCTGTACTGAAATGCACATTGTAAAACAGGCAGTATATTCATGTCTTTGAGTCATAGTAAAAGCTTGGGAACCCAAAAATGACTTAGGGTTAAAAGCATGAACACTCTTTCCAGAGTGCTGGATACAAAAATTTGACAGAGATGTTTTTAGCACCAAGAGAAGGACTTTAAAGCCTATTCTTAAAAGACAACTGAAAGAAATTTAAAATCGTGAGCTTGTGACTATGATAACAGTGTCAGTGTTTATCAGAACTAGATTAATAGCTTATCAGAATCCCATTGATAAATAAATTCCATTGATAAACTCTGAACTTTTGAAGTCTTAGTATAATAATAGAATAGGCAGAGTAAGAAATCTGAAGCATTTTTCAACTTTATATATACCTTAAATCATTTTCTTAGAGCTTTAAAACTTGTATTATACATCTGAAAACACTTTGTTAGACATTTATAACTTGCATTTACATATCTTAAAATACCCTTTTAGACCCATACAACTTACAGCTTTCATATATCCTCAGACCTTACATAAACGTTACACCTCTTTTCTATCCAATCATTTACCATGAGACACAGGTGGTTGATTACTAAAAGCAGTCATCACAAAGCAAGTTCCTTTAAACAAAGCTATAGTAAAAAGTTACTTTGAAACTTGTTTGGTGAGTTCATCTTTTTTCAGAGTCTAGTAGAAGTAGCTAGATAAACTGTGCCTTTCTAGGTTGAAGACTTAGTCATAGCTCTAGGAAGGTGAGGCCTAAGGCCTGATTTTAACATACTACGAGAACTGAGGAAGAAGCTGAAGCCTTGTGGGAGGAGTTGGTATGCTTGCTGTCATTAAACTGATAAAGCTATCATTAGCCTAGTTATCAACACCATCAGAGATCTGAGAAAGATCAGTTTCACCAGAGTAAGAAGGAGGTATAGGCTAATCTATTAAAAATTATAGAAACTTACTTGATACCTGGACAATCATCCTAGATCCTTCTGTGGTAATCTTGATTTCATTAGAGACAGAGGTCCCAGGGCAGTGTCAGCATTGGCCACCAAGTCTAGAAGATCAGGTAGACTTTCCTATGGAGTAGAAACTTGAGGGACCAGCTGACCTTATCAAGGCAAAGCAGGACAATCAACTCCCCATATCCTGCTTGTCCACAGTTTAGATGGAGACCTGGTGATAGACAAAGTGAAGAACAGTTTTTCACCCAGTGGCTGGCTTTACCAGAGTTAAAGCCAGCTCCAGGTAGAGTTTTGTGCCATCATCTTTGGAGGAGACCTTAGGGCTGCTTCCAGGAGCTAACCCTTCTCTCTATCACAGGAAGCTTTTTTCTATCTTTTCCTGCTCCTCCCGTTAAATGCCATATTCAACAGATTTCTGAAAAGTTTTGAAGACCATTATCAATTAAGTATATCTAAACTAAACAAATTTGGCTTGTTTTTAGTTACTTGTTTTAGGCTTAATTTTAAAAACATGCACAGAAGCTAAAAAGCATATTCCTGTAATTAATTCATTCTTAGCATGATTACAAGTATAGTTCTATACCCATTAAAGAATTTGAACTGGGCGGTGGTGGTGCACACCTTTAATCTCTGCACTTGGGAGGAAGAGGCAGGTGGATCTCAGTGAGTTTGAGGCCATCCTGGTCTACAAAGTGAGTTCCAGGATAGCCAGGAATGTTATACAGAGAAATCCTGTCTCAAAAAAACAAAAAACAAAAAAGAATTTGATCATTTATAAGGTGACTATTAACTTACATATATCTTTAGCAGTTTATAATGTTAGTAGTTTTTATAAGATTAAGACTTTATATTTTATCCCTGTTAGGTTTAACCTTAAAAAATAATAATTTTGAATTGAAGCTCTTTTAGTATCAAAATAAAACTTTTAATGATAAATGTAGTCCATAGGGAAACTGGCAACTTTACTGATCCTTTTATTGTACATCATCATAGACTATCACTGGTTTTTCTGTTGATTTTTTTTGTATGACTTAGTTTATCCAAATAGCTAAAGCGTAACAAAGTAAGCAAAGACAAAGAAGCTAGACAAATGTTACTGTGAACCTGAGTAGACTTTAGAAATTTATAAATCTTATTTATCAAATATATTTTATTTATCAAATTATGTTGTTACTTATCTAAATTTTCTAGAAGCCTTGCATTGAACAGTTAAAAAAGACATAAGTTGTAATGTGTCTAAGTCAGCTTTTGTTAATCTGAGTAGACCTTTATAACCTTAAAATTTTATAATCATATAGATCATCGTATATATATAGTCTAATATATATATATTATATATATACATCTTATATATATAGTCTAAACCAGAGTTGAATCACATATATAGTATGTTACAGCAAATATGACCTAACTTTTATCATCATACAAAAATCCATACTTATCCAAAAATATTTTTGAGACTCGTTGCTTTCTTAGTCTAAAAACAAAATACAATGTTAGTAGAGAACTCATTAGGACTAAAAAGCTTAACAGTTGTTATTCTATGCTGCTTGGTCATTTGATGATGGTGGTTATGTCACATGGCCTATACTCTTTAATCTTAGTAAAAATGGCTGCCAGTCACCTGGCTACTTCCATCTTGATGAAATTATCAGCCAAGATGGAAAAGAACCACATGGTTGCAATTTCAAACTTCTGTTTTCCTAGTATGTCTATTCTTTTAGTGAGAGTTGAATCCAAGTTATACACACACACACACATTCTCTTAGAGAGTCCAGAAAAGGCATGACCCTGAGCCAGGCCATGTGAGGAGAAGGGAAAGGAGAGAGGGGCCAGCCAGGAGAATAAAGAAAGTAAACAGTAGACAAAAGGGGCCAGGCACCCCAGTCGGCTGGATTACATAGGAAACTGGCATCTGGGGGAATAGGAAGAGCAGAGAGAAGACTTAGAGAGAAGAAACTTTTGAGCCCTGGCTATAGACAGAGGATGCTGCAGGAGGAAGCAAAAAGATGCACCAGTGTGTGCTGGCCTACTCGTTTGCTTTCTCCCCCTCCTGCTAGGTCCCACTCCAGCTCTCACTTTGCAACAAACTGACAGATCCATCAAGGTAACTTGAAGAAAGTACATTTACACAGTGTGGGGGTGGGAGGTAAAGTGGCAATTAACAAAGCATTTCCACATAGTTTATCTGGTATTTAAAAGAGGTTTATTTTGTGGTGACTTACAACCAGTAAAGTGGTCGGTTATAGGATCCAGGAGAGGTGAGGTGCAGTCTAACGTGGTTCTCTAGAGACTTGGTCTGCAATCCGGCATCCAGGATCATGAGGAGCCAAGACAGGCCAGCACATATGCATCATAGGTCTTAAAGGCCCAAAAAAGCCATGCCCCAGGGGCAGGTCATAGTCAGGTATAGCAGTTACCTGCTGCCTCACTAGGGGCAGTGCTTCAAGGTTAAATCTGGAACAGCTACCCACGATATCTCCCCCTTCTGTCTAAATAAGAAAGTTCTATCCTAATACAAAACTGTATACAATAGAAATGATTATCAAGTATTGTCCAGGAGAAATAAAGGGTAATGACCTAAACAAGATGGAACTACAACCAACAAGAATAACATCAAACAAGAGACACATACTAAAAATCCAGAGATATCCAGAACATAGGTAAATGGCATGTGATAGAGATTATTCCAAAAGGTGTCTTATCCTAAAGAACCTGAATCTAATACTTAATATGTTCTAGCTAAGATACAAGAAGATTGTAACTCTGTTAGTCTTCAGTCCAATCAAAGACCTGAGAAGGAATATAATAATAACAACTGAGAAACAGAAGAAAGATGCAAGCAACTATTGGGAGTCTTACAAGAGTAGACAGAGACAACTGGAAGCCTTGGACAGTCACCTAAAGTTTCTCATTATTGTTGGTGCATACAAATTGGCTACAAGCCTAGAGTATCTGACAGACCATTTTCAGAAGCAGGTATTTTGAAAAACTATCTTACCCTGTCTTGGCAGAGTTCAGTAGTCACTTTTTATTGTGTCCTACCCATTCAGAAAGAACAGTATTCGTACTGTCAGCAGTTGAGGTAGGACAGTTCTTTGCCCAGTAGGAGGCCATTTTGTGCCAAGAAGAAGGCAAACTTCCAAACAGAAATGTCTCAAAAGTCCAACATTCTCTTGGGATCAAAAAGATGCTGTCAGGAGAAATTGTCTCTCACGTCAACAGAATTCTAAGTTATCAAAACATTTAAATGCCATATTCTTTAGGTCTATGAAGTGTTTGAAGATTACCTATCCATCTGACATATATTTCTGTAAGTCTGGAGAACCTAACTAAAATAACTATAGAGATGACAAGTATAGATGACTATAAATCTGTAAGTCTTATCTACGTAAACCTAAGGACTAAGGCTTCACATAAACAAGGTAAACAGTCTGTAAGCAGATGTACCATATAAGGACAGTGACCTCAAAAATTGTGACAATATACAAAATAGCTAAAGCAGAGGTAGGAATGTAGTATAATATGCAATATGACAATAATTCTAAATATGTATCAATATACCAAATATCCTAAACAGAGGTAAAACATACATACAATATGACAAATATAATTTTACATTTGTATCAATATATAAGCATTTCAAATAATAGTAGAAATATATGTATATTACAACAAATATAGTTCTGTATAAATTACATAACAGCACAATTTATATAAGGCTGATATTTTACTAAATTAGTTTACTAGTATATACAATAATCTACCTTAATATTTTATACTTATCCATTCCCCTTTTTTTCTTTTCTTAAGGGGAATACCAAGTCCAATGTTTTCTTTCATCCCCAACCCTATAACCATTATTCATAACCCTCAGAAACATGAAACCTTTGGGGGAAAGAGGGTGTTGTTTTCTTGGAATTTCTTCCTGCTGTTCAGGGGCGATGATATCTCTGTGGGGTTCTGTAAGAAAGCTTAAATAGTTAAGTCTCAGTTGGACTAACTGTAGATTCTGCAGCCAGTCTCAGAGTAATGGATAAGGTTGTCTGAGATTCTGGCTAGGTGTGTAGTATGATGAACCATCTTATAATGGAATTATCTTGGAGAGTTTTCAGTCAGAAGTTGATCATTGTGTAATGTTTGTGAATACCATGACATCATTCTGGACTGGGTAGAGTTGTTGTTGTGGGGTCCCATCTTCCTTCTGGAGACTTTAGAGATTGCTATTGGAAAAGGCTTATTTTTTATAGTGGAAAACTTGAACATTATTAATATCAAAATGGAAAATTTGGATTTAAAGATAATGTGACCTGTAAAACAGGATTCTGAGAAATTAAGAATAAGCAGTGAGAGAAATAGAATCTTGACGACAATGGTCCCTTTTTTTATGAGGTTTTTTTGCATTTTATAAAATCTTTATTGACAAATAATTCACATAGTTTATAATTTGCCTGTTTGCACAATTTGATATACTTTAGTCCAGCATTCTCATAGGCCCATGACACCATCACCACTTTCTATTTTAGAACATTGCTGTCTTCAATTTCATACAAACATATAATGTATGGTGATTACATTCCACCTTAATTTTTAAATGAACATAATATTTGCAATTGTAACCATTTTAAGTTCACAATTCAGTGGCATGAATTATATTCAAGATATTAATTTTACTCATTATATTAATTATACTCATGATATTAATTACATTTGTGATATTCATTGATTACATTTTCAGTATTTATTTAATAACTATATTTATGATATTCATTAATTACATTAATTGTATTGATTTATTACATTCATGATATTATGTCCTGGTACTACTGTCCATTTTTGGGGCTTTTCCATCACACAAAACAGAAACTCTGTACTTAGGAAATGATTGCTCTATATTCCTTTCTTTTCCATCTTGAGATAACATCTAATCTTTCTGTCTCTATGAATTTGTATATTCTATATATTTCATGTAATACAATTCTAGAGTATTTGTCCTTTCTTTGAATGCAAAGCCATTTTATGTATAACTACAGGAGAAATAACACACAGATAGCTTGTAAAACAGGATTATGAGAAATAAGAACAAGCATGGAGAGAAATAGAATCGTGATGACAATAGTCCTTTTTTATTTTATTTATTTATTTGTTTGTTTGTTTGTTTTGTCCCACATTAGCGGCTCTTCTTATATGAGACAGAATCTCTTAATATTTTTTTAGCAATATATTTGGGTTTAGAGAAGGAGGGAGCCAAATTCCAACTCCAAAGCCAGCTTGATATATAATTGAATAAGAACCATATTTTTTTTAGAGTTAAAGTGATATAGATGTTAAGTAATGATCAAACAACCTAATGTTAGGTATCTTGTATATATTGGTACCAATAGATTTTTTTTCTTTCTGGTGTAGATTTCTAGATATTCAAGGCCTTACAATTTCTGAAGATGGGTATTTTTATTATTCTCTAAGAACAAAATACAGAACCCTACCCCAAACTTTGTTTGTTAAATTTTTTTTTACTACTTGTAGAGATGTCACATTTGTGGATGAGCTTTTACTTCTCCTCATCAAGGCGTTTCTCCTGTTCGAATCACTTTTATTAATTTTGTTAGTATTCATAGCTTTTTTCTCCTGTGGAAACAAAAGCAAAATCCCTTCCCCAATGTAGGAAAGATCGTGGTTTTTATTTTGAGGTCAACACAACTTTGAAATATACTGGTTGGTTTAGCTCCAAAGTTTTTTCTGTTGTCCTATGTCTCTCTGTAGCTGTTTGGTTTTTGTTTTTGTTTTTGTTTTTGTTTTTGTTTTTATCAGCATTGAGAAAACTCAAGGTTAGTAAAGCATTATGCAATTTATTTTTAGGAGTCATTGTTATCTGTTGTTTATTTAGCATATCTTTTAAGGTTCAATTGGATCTTTTTATGACTATTTGGCCTATGGGATTGTGTCGTATACCTGTAACATGTTTTAGATTATAATAAGCAAAAATTGTCTCATTTTATTTGAGACATATGTTGGGCTATTATCAGTCTTATAATTTGTACAGGCATTCCCATGATGGCCTGGTGATGTATTATGTACCCCAATATACTGTGTCTCCTAATAAAATTTATCTGAGGATCAGAGGAAAAAGCCAGCCACTATATGAAAGTCAGGTAATGGTAGCACACACCTTTAATCCTTTCACTTGGCAGGTAGGGAACTTCTGGATCTCTGTGAGTTCAAAACCACACTGGGAAAAAAGCCAGGTATGGTGGCACATGTCTTAAATTCCAATACTAGTTAACCATGGAGGTCTGGAGGTCTGTACAGACAGAGAGGATGTGACAGAGCTGGGTAGGAAGAGGAAGTGATGTAGTTGGACAGAGACAGCAAATCAGATGGCAGAACAGCAAGACATATAGGTGTGGGTAAACAGGAAGCAGCTTGCCCTTGTAAGCTACAGAGTTGGTAAGGTAAGATTAGCTATGGATTTCTGTATTCCTCTGATCTCAGGTTTTCACCCCTATATCTGGCTCTGTGTTTTTCATTTAATAAGTCTGTGTAACAATTCATCCACAATTGGCACCCAAGGATTGTGGGAAGAATTCATTAAAAAGCCGCTTGTGGCCTTACAGGCCCCCCGGCTCAGGCCTGAGCTACAAGGCTCAGGCCAGAGCTGCACATGGCCAGAGTCCTCTTGGCTTTTTTTCTCTTGGTGGGTGGTGGACTCTCTCTGGATTCCTATCTTGGACTGCCACCATACTAGGTAGCTGCTTTGAAATTCCATTGGACTTCTACTGTTCTATGCAGTCAACAGACTTGGTAATTCAATTAAGATATCATAAAAGGAGAAATTAGTTAAAAGAGAATCTTTTTCCCCACATTAAAAAATGGAAAATATTTTTACTTTTTTTCTTTTTCTTTTCTTTTCTTTTTTGTTTGTTTGTTTGTTTTGTTTTTTGAGACAGGGTTTCTCTGTGTAGCTTTGGAGTCTTTCCTGGAATTTATTCTGTAGCCCAGGCTGGCCTCAAACTCACAGAGATTCACCAGCCTCTGCCTCCTGATTGCTGGGATTAAAGGTATGTGCCACCACCGCCCAGCTGGGAAACATTTTTACAATGGAAGGAATTTGGTTTTTGTTTGATAACACATTAGGCAGTCTGAAAGTAGAACAGTTAAATGAGAAGATAATTAATGTTGATGGGATGTATGTAACATCAATTATAAATATTATTTGTTTGATCATTTTTATTTTAGCATTAAAAAGGTTGGTCAATATGAGTGCTAAGATAAAAGCTTTAGAAAAATCTGTTAAAATGAATTATAGAGAAGTTCAGACCCAGACAGAAGAATTTAAAGGTGAACCTATTTCAGTATTGAATTATATGCTTACAGAGAACAGCCTCAGGTTATCAGACAGCAAACTTGAATCTACCTGGTAACCTTACAAGAGCTGTCAAGTGCTCAAGGATGTGTACAAGTGAACTGGACTCCAGTGGAAATGTTAGATTTAAGGAGATTTAAAGAAGCTATAGTATCATATGGCATGCATTCTCCATTTGTAAAACAGATGTTAAACTTTGTGGTCAACTTGTAATAGAACTATCTCTCAGGACTAGAAAGAATTAGTTACAGCTGTCTTATAGGCCAGACCACAATTACAGTGGAGAACATGGTGGCAACAGGAGGCTAAAACAATAGAACAATGATATAGGGCTACAGATGAGGAAATTTTCCAGAAAAAGCTTCTTGGAGAAGGTATACACTGATATACAAAGACAATGTTTATATGTTTATATGATAACCAAACCCTAATTCTGTGTCGCATGGCAGCCATAAATGCATGGGACAGAATTGAGGAAGGAAGGAAGAAAATTAAATCATTTATAAAAGTTATACAGGGACCCAAAGAATCCTTTCATACAAAGGCTGTCTTCAGTAGTAAACAGAATGAAACCAAATTTGGAAGCTAGACAGATAATAATTGATCTTTGGCTTTTAAGAACATGAATGCAGCATGTAAAAGAATAATCAGGCCATTAAAGGCAAGATTAACACCCTTGGAAAATTGGATTAGAGACATGTTGAGGATTACAAATTGCTCCTAAAAAAACACAAAGAGGAGAGTCTATTAATTGTTTAGGATATAAAATAGGTCTACAAAAAATTACACCCCAAAATGTGTAAATTAGGAGAGATCGATTATGGACTCTTAATGACTTTCAAAGATTATTCAGAGACATTTCCCATCTACGAACTGTTGTTGGGTAAAAAATGATGAACTGAGTATTTTGTTCCAAACCTTAAAAGGTGACAAAGAAAAAAGGTACCTAACTTTGAATCAGAAAATAAGATATCATCCATATAATGATAAATTATGGATTGTGGATATTTCATATGAATTATATCAAATGGTTTTTGCACAAAATATTGGCACAAGGTAGGGCTGTTTAACATTCCCTGTGGGAGGACCTTCCATTGATATCTCTTGACAGACTGTGAATTGTTATAATTAGGTAATGTGAAGGCAAATTTTTCTCTATCATTTTCTTGTAAAGACATGGTAAAGAAACAGACTTTTAGGTCATTAACTATTATAGGCCATTCGTTGGGTAGCAGAGAGGGCAAGGGCATTCCAGCCTGTAGGGAGTCCATAGGCTGAATTACTTTACTAATAGTGCTCAGATCTCTCAGCATTCTCCAATTATTGGACCTTTTTTTAATAACAAATACTGGAGAAATCCAAGGGCTGGTAGATTCTTCAATGTGTTGAGCATTTAACTGCTCTTGAATCAGCTGTTATAAAACTTGCAGTTTCTCTGTCAAAGGCCATTGTCCAACCCAGACAGGTTTATCAGTTTTAAAGGTAGGGATGTTGGTACTTTTGAGAGTTTAACAGCAGTTTTTTTTATGTTTATGTCCAGCCTGACTGTTTTTTATAGCATGTAATAATATTCCTAGAAACATTCATTGGTCTGTATTCCCTTTCTGAGACTGTAGGAATTTTGATCTGTCTATTTCATTGTTGTAACAGATCTCAGCCCCAAAGATTTACTGCTACATTTGCCACATATGGCTTCAGCCTTCCTCTCTGTCCTTCTGGACCTATGTATTCAACCCATCTCAAACTCTGTTTTACCTGAGATAGGGTTCCAATCCCTAGAAATTAGACATCTACCTCTTAAAGAGGCCAATTTGGATGCCATGATTTTGGTGTGACTATAGTCACATCCACACCTGTATCTATTAGGCCCTCCAGAACAATGTCATTAATTTGAATTCTAAACTTCAGTCTTTGTTCATTTATGAAAGTCTGCCAAAATATTTGTTTTATTGTATTCTTTGGAACTTTTGCTTCATCTATTAGAGGTGTTCTATCATCCAGAGCAGTATTGTTCTTTACATTAGACATTGGGTTATTTAATTTTCCTGGAGAGTTTCCTCCACAGTGATTGGAAATGTTTGTACTACATTCAATCTGGGGCCTTCAAGAGGCCTCTTGAGGTGTTTTCCACCAGTAAAGGGTTGCCTCGTATATCTATTGTTGATCTACATTCATTGGTCCAATGTCAGCCTTTGCTGCATCTTCTACATAATCCAGAAGGTTGGGGGTCTCCCATTTGGGTTATTTCTAGAGGCAGTATTGCTTCTGGGAGCATCCTGTGTACAGTTTTTACTTATATGACCTGGTGTGCCACAGTTAAGACATTTGTTACCCTGAAGCCTTCTTCCACCTCTAGAAATTGCCTCATTACTATAGTTAAGAGACGCAACACCGTTAGTATACTGACTACATTCTTCCAAAGCAGCTGATCTGACCTTTAATGGCATAAGTGTTCTTTTGCATTCTGTATTAGCATTGTCAAATGCCAAGGACTCAGTTAATACTTATCTAAATTCTTTATCTGACATACCTTTTGTTATAGCTGTTGTCAGCCTTTGTAAAAAAAAAATCAGTGTAAGGTTCTTGTGGTTCTTGGAATATCTTTGTGTATACCTCAGTTGGTTTTTCTGATTCTGGATTTTTTTCCCAAGCATTTAGAGCTGCTGTATGGCATATGGATATTGTAGGCTCGTCATAAGTGGCTTGTACATTCCTATCAGTGGAATGTGCCTCACCAATAATTTGATCTTGGGAGATCTCAAAACCTCTGATATTATCCTGTTGTTCCAGGTTCTTAGCCTCCTCTCTCAACCAGCTTTTCCATTGCAACTGCTGGCTATATTCTAAAACAGCTGAAATTATCTGATTCCAGTCATCTGATATGATTCTATTTGAGGTAGACCACAAATTTAAAATCTGTCTTACAAACGTTGAATGTATGCCATACATAACTATGGCTTTCTTCATATTTTTAAAAATCTCTTGTAGGAATAGGTTGTAATATATTTCCACATATGGTTCACAGTGTCTATCATCTGTTTGCTTCTCATGGATGATGACAGGATAAGCCATTGTATGAGAGTCATCTGGAGATGTTATGACCTGTATGGTCTTGCCCTTCTGCTTATTAGGTCCCTTGTCACCCTTACTGAGAGTTTTTTCCAGGACTTGCAAGTGAGCAACTAGGGTCTGTCCCAGTGAGTGAACCTCCTCTTTTGCAAGGGATTCCAGATTTCTCATGGAATCATGCAACCTTTTATGTTCTTCTGATACACATGATTCCATAGACCTTATTTTATCAGTTAATAATAATCTTTCTTCCTTATAAAGTGTCTGAGTAGCAACAATTTCACCATGGAGAGTTATTGTTCTACCCATTAAGTATTCATATTTATTATCAATAAAGTCAAATCTGGCTATACATTTATTATTAATGGACTAAAGTTCTTCTAGTAAGTTAGCAGATTCCAAACTAAGGAGCCTGTCATGTAAGTCTTCATTACTACCTTGTAAATCCTGGATTGAAGATTCCAGAGAAAGAATCTTTTTATGTAAGTCTTCATTGCTACCTTGTAAAGCCTGGTTAGCAGATTGCAGAGAAAGAATCTGTTTATTTAAGTCTTTATTGCTACCTTGTAAACCTGGGTAGCAGATTCCAGAGAAAGAATCTTTTTATGTAAGTCATTGTTGCTACCTTCTAAAGCCTGTATCAGTCCCAATAATGACTCATCTTTGTTATTATTATTAAATCAGTTTTTCTTTTTTTTTTTTTTTTTGGTTTTTCGAGACAGGGTTTCTCTGTGTAGCTTTGCGCCTTTCCTGGAGCTCACTTGGTAGCCCAGGCTGGCCTCGAACTCACAGAGATCCACCTGGCTCTGCCTCCCGAGTGCTGGGATTAAAGGCGTGCGACACCAACGCCCGGCTCTAAATCAGTTTTTCAATGCTATGTGAAATATTATGGTGAATGCCAAATGGCTCATGCCAGATACACCCCAGGAAGGTTGTACATTTCTTGTAAAATGTCACTCATCATACAGGCAAAAAAGTTTTTAAATCCTTGTGAAGTAATATTTTCTACCATGTTACGAGAAATGTTCAAAATTTTTAAAGGAAATTTCATTAATTTGTTTATTTATTAATCAGTTTTAAGGTGTAAAATTATCAAGTACTCTTATCTGGAATGAAATACTGGCTTGTTTTTATTACCATCCTTGTGATGGTTTTAGGTGTAGTGGTGCTGTTTGGGTAGCAGGTGTCACTGGTGTAGCACTAAAGCAGGTCCCACTGAAGACTTTGGCTTGTTTCTGCTTAAATAGGCTGCAGAGCAAGCTTGATAATGGCACCCATGGTAAAGCAGGGAAGATTGTGAGCTGAGGCCAAGGATTGAGCTCAGTGGCTCACTCACGCAGGTATAACCTCTGGTCTGGAAGCTAAGCTTGCCCTGGGACTGGACACAGCTGTTCCCTAGCACAGTGAATGGAACTGGACTGCCCATGGAGGGGCTCTTTGGCACCAGTGCCATGCAGCTCCTGCAGTGAAGCCAGTAGCTTAGTGAGACCTGAGGCACGGCTCCGGTTGGGTGCGGGTTTAGCAACACACAGTGAGCCAGGGTGGTGAAAGTGCCTGCAGTGGGCAGGCAGGCAGTAAGTAGCCAGGGGTGGTCATGGGGTTGGTCCAGGGCCAACAGGCCTGGGGCGGAGGCAGGTGGACCTCATGTGGCTGGCCAAGGGCAGAGGGCTTGAGATGGGGCAAGTCTTCTCATGCTAGCATTTAGTAGGTAGACCCAGCAACAGTATTGTAACTGCTGCCTATGAGTTCCGGGGGGAATGAGGAAGTACCTGTGCATTTGTGAAGTGCTGGGTCCCCAGGAGTGGCAGGAATTTGGAGCTTGCCTCACATGGGCACCAGATAAAGCAGCAATTAATGAGGCAATTCCACATAGTTTATCTGGTTGTTAAAAGGTTTATTTTGGGGTGACTTATAACCAGTAAAGTGGTTGGTTATAGGATCTGGGAGAGGTCAGGTGTAGTCCAATGTGGTTCTCTGGAGAACTCTGACTTGGTCTGCAATCCAGCATCCAAGATCACGAGGAGCTAAGAGAGGCCAGCACATATGAATCCCAGGTCTTAAAGGCCCAAAAAGGTCATGCCCCAGGGACAGGTCATAGACAGATGTAACAGTTACCTGCTGCTTCACTAGGGGCAATGCTTCAAGGTCAAAGCTGGAACAGCTACCCACTACAGGGGGTGGGACTGGAACGGGGGTTGGGGAGAGACCAAACAAAAACAAACCAGACTTGGAATGGAGAAAAGAGAAATGGGGAATGGGGAAACTCTATCTCCCCCCATCACTTGCAGTATTTGTAAGAGTCCAGAATAATACTGGGATATAGGATGCCCTTAGGCAGCCACATTTGGATTGATTGTCTAAGGGATATTGAGGCCAGATTTGATTGCAAAAGTGAAAGTTTGGGACTTTTCAGGTTGGATGCCAGGAGGAGAGGCCAGGAGGTTTTCTAAGAGGCATCCCAAGGGGGATCAAGAAGGTATAGACAACATCAGTTCCATGTTGATAAAGAGAGGAAGATTCTAACCCTGTAGAGAGGGAATTACCAAGATTCAGGGAGGATGGAACAGGGAAGACACAAGTTTTTAGTGGGTTGTCACAACACTCAATGGGGAGGCCAAAGGTGCTGCTAGAGGAGACAGGGTACCTGGTACCAGGGCTTTCAAGTGAATCCAGAAGGCAAAAAGCTAAACTCAGGAATGAAGCCTCACCCTAGGGAAAGGGCCCAGATTGGGTTTAGTGAAGGGGGTCACCATGGCCTTAAATATCGTGGCTGAGGTTCCTCTACCTCTAGAGTACCAGAGAGGTACCAGATGCTCAACAGTCACTTCCTTGGACTCAGGAAAGTGTTGACACTGCCCAAGCAATTTGTGGGCCAGAAGGTGAATCTGATTGGGGTGGAATAGAGAGGTGAGGTCCCTGTGTGGTTCAGACTTCAGAAGGAGCACAAACATTGGAAGAGCCTATCTAAGTCATGATAACTATGAAAGAGTTTTTCAGTGAAATAGTACCTTGGCAATCAAGGCCAAGGAATGCCACACACACACACACACACACACACACACACACACACACACACACACACAAATCACACTATACAACAGTCATTACTTAAAATATTTACTGTGGGGGCTGGAGAGATGGCTCAGAGGTTAAGAGCACTGGCTGCTCTTCCAAAGGTCCTGAGTTCAATTCCCAGCAACCACATGGTGGCTCGCAACCATCTGTAATGAGATCTGGCACCCTCTTCTGGCCTGCAGACATACATGCAGGCAGAACATTGTACACATAATAAATAAATAAATCTTTAAAAAAAAATATTTACTGTGGATGGAGGATGGTGTGGGGGATGCAAAAGATTGCCACATGAGAGAGAGACAGAGACAAAGACAGAGTGGGTTATGATGGCACAGGATTTATAGGGGGTGTGGAGCATGTGCATAAGAAAAATTCAATGGTGGTGACAATGGGAACATGTTACATTGGCCTTTAGTGATGACAGGGCCATTGGTACTGAGTTACTGAAGATGGGCTGGGGAATGGGGCAATCACCTGGTTCTGGAATATGGACAATTCTTAGTTGACTAACAGTAAACAAAGTAAGAAATAATTTTTCTACTTCTCGTATTTTACTTATTTACACATAGGGGCAATCAAGCATGTGCATGTGCAACACACTTAAACAGAGTTAACATGGGCAGCAGTGGACAGACCTCAGCTCTATGCTACAGATCTGCCCCCTCAAGAAAGAGCCCCCCTCCAGCTGTCCCAGGAAGGCAGCTGATGGGGAACAGCATCTGAGGAAGGGCACAGGCATCTCAAGGTCTGCTGGCTCTTCCAGAGCAGAGATGGAGGAAAACAAAGAAAGCAGTTTGACCCAGAACTGGAGCTCAGGACTAGGGAACAATAGCTTCCCTCTGCTGGTTAGCAGCCTCAGCATGCTTGGTCTTGATATAAGTTGACATAGCATGCTTGCCTGCACACACCACCCTTATAGGGGACATGTATCTGACAGAGATGACATGCTACATTGATCTGAGATAATTATGCATGTAAAAAGAGTAGTTTCTCTTGACTGCTTGCATTTCTGTGTAGAGGTCTTATAATTTCATGAGATCACACTTGTCAAATTGTGGTCCTATTTGTTGAGCAACCTAGATATTTACTTCCATCAGTTTTAAGGTTTCATGTCTTACATTAAAATCTTTCATCTATTTGGAGTTCATTTTTGTGCAGGAAAAGAAATGAGGATCTAATTTAACCCTTCTTGCTTGTGGATAAATAAATTTTTATTTTATTTTATTTTTGAGACAGAGTTTCTCTGAGTAGTCCTGGCTTTCCTGGAACTCACTCTGCAGACCAGGATGGCTTCGAATTTGGAAATCCACCTGCCTCTGCCTCCCAAGTGCTAGAATTAAAGATGTGCACCTCTGCTGCCTGGCTAAAAGTAAATTATTTTTTAAAAGAGTTCCTTTAACTCCCATAGCTGATAAACACCTTCAGTAATGTGGCAGGATACAAGATTAACTCAAAAAAATATAAGTAGCCCTCCTATATACAGCCCATGACAAATGGGCTGAGAAAGAAATCAGAGAAACACCACCCTTTACAATAGCCACAAATAATATAAAAGACCTTCAGGTAACTCTAAATAAGCAAATAAAGAATAAGAACTTTAAGTCTCTTAAGAAAGAAACTGAAAAAAATATCAGAAAATGGAAAGATCTTCCATGTTCATGGATAGGTAGGATTAACATACCAAATCTTACCAAAAGCAATCTACAGATTTAATGCAATACCCATTAAAATCCCAACACAATTCTTCATAGACTTGGAAAGAATAATACTTAACTTCATAGGGAAAAACAAAAAATTCAGGACAGCCAAAACAATCCTGTACAATAAAACAACCTCTGGAGGCATCACAATCCCTGACTTCAAGCTCTACTATAGAGCTACAGTAATAAAAACAGCTTGGTACTGGCATAAAAACTGACATGTGGACCAATGGAACCAAACTGAAGACCCTGAAATTAATCTGCACCCGTATGAACACCTAATTTTTGAAAAAGAAGCCAAAACTGTACAATGGAAAAAAGAAAGCCTCTTCAACAAATGGTGCTGGCATAA
>CABHPH010087148.1:0-10065 GCA_902168325.1 Peromyscus nudipes
TGTGCCACCACACCCTGACTTTTCTAGTACTTTCAAGTCGAGCCTTAACTTTATTCACACACTTCAGATAAACGGTAGGTTTTGTCACTGGTGGCGTCAAAGGAAAGCGGAGGATAGCTCTGTGAGACATGCAGAGTAACTCTGAAAACTGTAAACTTGCTTCGAAATCCCCTTTCCCACAGCAGCCAAGCTATAAACGGAAGAGGGGTGAAAGGCAGGAAAATGTTATCTCTTCTCCTGAGTACATGAAAACTGAAAGGAAGACGGCAGAAGCTAATGCTACAGATGCTTATCTTCGAAGAACTTTGGAAAAGCCACGCACGCTCCCACAAATACACGAGGGTGGTTACTTTATTAATGGAGTTTCAGAGTCAATCGATTTCAGTATGAGTGTGGATAGCTCTCCTAACTCTACAGCCCTTAACCATCCTCAGACCTCTGCCAGTTCTAAACAGCAAGAAGAGATCAAGGCCACTTGTCACTCTGCCTCAATGGCCAGAGGTGGTTGTGTGCATGTGTGTGTGTGGGGGGGGGGGAGACAGCCAGTCCACCCTTCCTACACAATGGGTTTCTTCTAACCCTCTGAATTTTGCTCTCAGGTGTCACCTCTGTTCTGCTCCTGGTTCTTTAGAACCCAGTACTGAACCATAGAAGGGATTGCTTTACCCCTAGAGGGTTATTTTCCATATTCTTTATGCATATAAACTTCCTTACTCGATGGAGCCTCCACTTGAGCGTATGTATTACAAACCCAACACTGGGACTATGGGTGGAGCTCAAGGATGGTGCCTGTACCCGAGGCTGAGCTCTCCCCCAGAAACCACAATGTGTGTGTGTGTGTGTGTGTGTGTGTGTGTGTGTGTGTGTGTGTCCGTCCGTGCCACAGACTGGAATTGTCCAGCTCCTGTCCACCGTCCCAAGCTCATCTACACAAGTCAAAGGCTACCCTTCCCTCCAAGATCTTGTCCATGCCACCCTCTCCGGGTGCCTGGCTTTCTTAACCTAACTCATCTTATACACTTCCTGGAAAGTTAAATGTCAGAGGCAGCATCCCCTCCCCACAAAATGCCCAGAAGGGACATTTATCTTTCTGAATTATGAGTTATTACTCAGTACCAACTAAGTCCATTTCACATCCTATACCATAATAATATGTAAGAAAATTAAGACATAGCAAGCTACTGCCTTCAGGGAGCTTGGAACTTAGAGGGAAAGTGTCTGGGACCAATTCTTTTGACATCAATCAAAGCAGATGACATCATTTGGGGGGGAACAGCACAGGACCATGGGAAACCTGGGGTGTTGAGTAGGTTCTACTCAAAATGCACACCATAAAGCTCATACTATAGTTTCTACAGGACTGTCTGGGCTGCTTGCCCTTTAAGTGTACTTATTTACTCCCAGATGATAAATACATTCTGCCAGTTAGAGACAGATTGTTTCCTTCAGCTGCTTAGGTTAGTGTCTCTGTCTTAGATGATAAACCATTTATAGTCCAGAGAAGAAGTTTATTTGATTATCTTTATACTGTATCATGGAGACCCACCCCTCCCCCAACAATGAGACTAGAGAGCAAGGTGGAAATCCACACAAAGATGCTTTCATACTTGTGCATTAAATATATGAAGTGCTCTAAGGGGGAAAAAAAGATGGGATTCTCCATAATTTAATTAGGGTCACTGGGATGCAAGCACTTAGTGGCTGGCTGCCGTCCACTGGTGTGCCTGAATTCTGCTGGCTACTGAGTGGCTTCAACGACACAGGAAGATTTACAGGAAAGAGCTGCCTCAGACAGTTCGGACGTGGCTATATCCAATTTCTTCCATATCATCCCCACAGTGCTTTTATCACTGTGGACACCACTTTTTTTCCTTCTTTGAATCTGAGACATAAAGATGACTGCTAGCATCATGTAAAATCCAATCCCCTCCATTCCCCCCATTTTTCTTTTTTAAAGGGGCTAACCGAGGTTAGAGTCTATCTACCTAGAGACCCTTTAATGAAGGCTCTGGCATTACTAATACCAAGGCTGGTTAGCAGTGTCCAAATGTTTCAATAACGGGTACAAGAGAAGGAAAGGGTTAAGAGAATTTTAATTGCTTAACTTTCCTGTCTTCCCTTTCAGCTGTTTCATAACAGTGCCTTGTACACAGTAGGCAACCAGCGAACATCACTGGTTAGGAAACAGAGGAGGAGTGAATAACATTTACTTGAGGATTTTGTGTCCATCTTGTAAAATATATCTGGGGTCCCATCTTCTCCCTTCACCTTGTCCGCTCACGTAATGCTCTGCCCGCTACAATTCTTGGGATGGGTTTATAAGAAAGAACTGGAGGCAGACCCTTTTTCTCAATGAACTTCGATCTTTAAAAAGCAAAAACAGGGGCTGGAGAAATGACTCAGGGGTTAAGAGCACTGGCTGCTCTTCCAGAGGACCCAGGTTCGATTCCTAGCACCCACAGGGCAGCCTACAACTGTCTGTAATTACAGATCCTGGGGAATCTGACGCCCTCTTATGGCTTCTGTGGGCACTGCAACTAAGTGATGCACAGATATACATGTATCAAACACAAATAATAAAATAGACACCAAAAAGCAGAAACAAGGACAGAGTGAGGACCTACCATATAGAAAATAAAAGAAGAGTCAAGAGGGTAGGTAGAGGGTAGAGCTAGAAGACCCAGGGTGAGGGGGTCCCTGAGCTTGATTCAGCAGAGGCACTATTGTACAGCCATTCTGCAAAACACTCAAAGCACTTACGGCTTGACCACCACACCATGCTGGTGCTGTTGAGAGATGACTGGATCACGAGGATGCTAACTTCATCGGTGGGCTATTCGACAAACAAGTTCAGAGCTGAATGGGCTATTGGGAGGTGGAACCCGGTTGGAGAAAGTTAACCCAAGTGGGGTGTTAAAGGATATACTTTGTGCCTGGTCTCTTCCTGTATCTTTCTCTCCTCTTGCCTCCCATGGCGTGAGCCTTGTGCTCCATCACTTGCTTCCTGCCATGATCTTCTGCCTCATCCAACAGCAGGAGTACCAAGTCATCATGGACATGTGCGAGAGAACTTAAAAAAATTCTTGAAACTCACTAAGAGTTTTTCATGCTGTGGACTAACGAAGCATCACTCAATAGACTGAACCCAGAACCATTTTATTCCACAGCCCTATCTATTCTTTCCTCAACGAGCGCCTGAAATGTCATGACTTGTGTTTTAGCGGCCAGGTTCATCTGGGCCAAAAAGACTCTTATGAACATCATCACAGCTGCATATTCCCTGGGAGGCTCCTGTCAGAAGGGGCCCTTAGAGATAGACGCCTACTTCCTCCAGGTACATTCCTGGACCTTTGCACACAGAGCAGCAGTGAAGGCAGGGCTGCCTTCTTTACTCAACTAGCATTTGACTTTCACTGTCTGTGGAATGAGTCTGTGTGCATGGGGTGCAGGTTGTGATGGAGTGGTGCTCACTCAGGAAGGTCCGACTGTGCAGGACTCCGAGGAAAGCAGCAGGCAGGATCGACACTGCTTGCTGTCTGGAGTCACCCAACTCTGTGCCTTGATTTTCTTATTTGTACGTTCCCATTCGTTATTGTTTGGGTGACCATTTAAGGAGATAAGCAAGTACTTACTAAGTGCCAGGTATTATTAACAAATATTAACTCCATGTTGCCTTTCCTTCATCTCCCTAATACACAGCTGAGCAGTTGGGCAGTGAGGTTACATGCAAAAGGCCAGCAGCGTCAAATTATGAAATTCGATAGTCCAAGTTAATAAATCAGAATCATTCCTAACAAATATACATAATTTAATAATTTCCTGGTAGGCATATTTTTAAAAAGTTAATTTTAGTGGTTTTTTTTTTTACTCAGCTCAAACATATATAATCCCATTTCAATCTAATCAATATAAAATATCAATAATATATCTGTATGCTCTTTCTCATTCTAACTACCACCTGTGGTTCCCACCTATTGCTCAACTCTTTTCTGAGAGTCCTTGCAACCACAGCTGATCATCTGTGGACAGCGGAGAGCCACGAGAGGATCGTGAGCAGGACGGAGTGCTTTGCAGAGCCTCAGCTGTTAGCAGTGCTGGGGAAGGACCGCAGAGAAGGTTGGAAGCATACCAGAACCCAGTGATCAGCCAGGTCTGAACAGGATGACCTTGGGAGGAAGAGCAACCTCATTTTCCTAAGTATTCACTAAATGGGAGAGCTGTATATAATTAGACAAAAAAAAGTAAGTGGAATTAAACTTTAACGCTATTGAAGCCTAGAGTTTAATGCTATTGAAGTCTGTCTAGAGTAATCCAGGCAATTATCTTTTTACTACTATCTTTCCAATGAAGAGACTCTGGAAGGGAAAAGGGGTTACTAAGAAAATACTTGCAGGCTTGGGAGAAGGCTCAGTGGTAGGGAGTGATTGCTGTAAAAACAAGAGGACCAGAGTTCAAATCCTCAATACCCATGTAAAAAGCCAGGCATGGTAGTGTGCGCCTATAACTCCAGCCTTGGGAGATGGACACAGGTGGATCCTGGGAGGTCACTAGCCTCCCAGCCTTGCTGAAACTCCTAGTTTCAGGTTCAAAGAGAGACCCTGCCTCAAAAGGTAAGGTGGAGAGAAAAACAGAGGACCTCTCTAGCTTCTGCATGCATGGGTACCTGCACCCATATGAACACATGCTGGTACCCCCCACATACACACAAAGACCGAAGGAGGGAGGGAAAGAGAGAGAGAAGATAATAGAACATCATTGTAATCCCAAATTCCAGAGACTGATACAAGTACGAAATGAGTGATAAAAGTGTAGTTTAAGTTCTGGAGATAACTCAATCAGTACAACACTAGCCTTATAAGCACAATGTCCTGAGTTTAATCTCTAGGACTCTCATTTTTAAAAAGAGGGGCATAGTGGGTAGTGGTGGCACCCACCTTTAATCCCAGCACTCAGGGCAGAGGCAGGTGGATCTCTGTGAGCTCAAGGCCAGCCCGGTCTACAAAGTGAGTTCCAGGATAGCCAGGGCTACAAAGAGGAACTCTGTATTGAAAAACAAAACAACAAAAATCCAGGCATGGTTTCAAGTGGTGGGAAAGTGGAAACAAGCAGATCCCTGGGCCTGGCTCGATAGCCAACATGGCCAACTTGGAGTTTCATGCCAATGAGAAACTCTGTCTCAAAGTAGGTATATCCTGGGGAATAAATGATGAGGTCATTCTCTAGTGTCTACCTGCATGCGCATACCATAAACGCACACGTACATACATATGCTTGCACACACACACACACGCACGCACGCACGCACACGGAGAGAGACAGAGAGACAGAGTGCTAGATGGCTGCTGCCCGGTCTTCCAATCCTTAAACATTATTTATAGGACAAGTGTGAGCTGAGCATCCTCCTTCCCCATGCCAGAGGGTTTACATCTTTACCTCAGACAGGAGGTGTTGGATCACAACTGTTAACGCTTCCAACTTGGTATTGCCGCAGGAAAGAAGCTGCTTGAGGTGCAGGATGAATCCACTTTGGTTTTCACATTTTGTTTTGTATTCAGCCAACTCAAGTGCTCTTTCGGAGGACAGCACATCTGGAGCTGTCTGGGTCTGGATGCACAGGCTTCTGGGATTCTTCTGCCGGCCTTTCTCAACTGCAAGAGGAAAAAAATGAAAGCATACAGATATGCGAGGTTAAATTTTATAATCACCACCCTATAGGTTCCAAAACAGCTAACTACGCCACATGAAAGTGTTTGAACCATGTTGACAGTGGGAAATTCACAGGGAGGCAGACTGGAATTGATCGGGGATCAGGGTGGTTGGAATTCATAAACATAGTCAATGGTTTTAATTCTGACTATGAAGATTCATGTGGAGCTGAGAATTATGCATATGAACCAAACAGATTTAGCAACTCAGAGACATAAAAAATTGGGGGCAAAATAATGATTTCATAGCTTTGATTTTTAATTTAATTTAGTGTGTGTGTGTGTGTGTGTGTGTGTGTGTTTGTGAGGTATGTGCATGTGAGTGCAAGCACTTGAACAGCACTGTGCTCCTGTGGCAGTCAGAGGACAACCTCCCAGAACTGCTTCTTTTTTACTGTGGGTCCCAGGATCATGGGGCTGCCCATGGCAAGCACTTGTACCTGCTGACCACCTCTCCAATGCAACGTCATCGTTTTTAATTTTCCAGGGAAATTGACAAAGTAATGTGATAGTCAAGGGCCTTTCCTGTGTCTATTGGGGTGATCTCGTGATTTCTATCTTTGAGTTTAGCTATGTGACAAACTACATTTATTGATTCTTGTAGGTTGAGCCATCCCTAAATCTCTGGGGTGAAGTCAACCTGATCAGGGTGAATGATCTTTTTAATGTGATCTTGAATTCAGTTTGCCAGCAGTTTATTGGAAATTTCTGTACTTATGTTCATCAGAGAGATTGATTTGGGGTGTGTGTGTGTGTGTGTGTGTGTGTGAGAGAGAGAGAGAGAGAGAGAGAGACAGACAGACAGACAGAGACAGAGAGAGAGACAGAGAGAGAATCTGGTATCAGAGTAATACAGTAGATGATACTGGGAAACTGAAAAAAAAATTAAGTGGTATAGGATTTATGATACAGGTTGAACAAAGTACAAGACAATCATAGGCCGAGCTAATACACAGTATTCAATTGTTTTTGCATTTTGGAGAAGCAGCAAATACTGAAATTAGGCAGTGGTATGTTTCAAATCAAGGATGTAGTTTCAAATCCATTTTTCTTTTTAAATGAAAGGTGAAAAGGTATAATTAAAAAGTAGAAGCCGGGTAGCAGTGGCGCACACCTTTAATCCTAGCACTCGGGAGGCAGAGGCAGGCGGATCTTTGTGAGTTCGAGGCCAGCCTGGTCTACAGAGTGAGATCCAGGAAAGGCACCGAAACTACACAGAGAAACCCTGTCTCGAAAAACCAAAATAAATAAATAAATAAATAAATAAATAAATAAATAAATAAATAGAGCATTTTTAAAAAGAAATCTGATAGTGACCACTATCTCTGACATGATAAGCACCAAGGAAAAAATTCAAATTATTAAACTGGAAATGCTTTTCTTTCTTCTTACAGTTTCCTTTTGAAAAACTTGTTAGACTCGGCATGGTGGCGCACGCCTTTAATCCCAGCACCTGGGATGCAGAGGCAGGTGGATCTCTGTGAGTTCCAGACAGCCTGGTCTATACAGATGTTCTTAGGCCAACTGGGGATTCAGAGAGAGAGACACTGTCTCCAAATAAATGAGTAAGTTTGTTTATTTTTAATCAGCATGCAAAGTAATAGGTTTCATTTTAGTATTCTCATAGATAATTCCTTTTAAATTTTTAAAAAGTTCTTCACAGTCTGTTTCCTGTCGATTCTCCTCCCCCGACACTAAAATCCTCCCACTCCCCAGAAGTCCCCTTCATTTCGATCACAGGCCTCCCGTGCACTCCCCACAAACGCCTCAGGGCTTGCTTCCTTGCTGTCTGGTCATTGCCGGGGTCCACACTGCTCACCTGTCATTGCACTAATAAACTAGCACACACACTGACGATCTTGCACTTTGCTGTTTTGAGGTCACTGTGAAGAGCACTATATGCCTGAATACGTTGCTTCATTTTATAGGAAGTGCGAACTTAACGTTCCCCAAGTAGTAATAATGAGTGAAGAAAAAACTTATTTCACACACATGCTACTATTCCAGATTCATCTAAGACACCATTTGAAGAGACTGTTCACTTCCCGTGCTGTGTTCTGGGAAATATTTGTTTTAAATGAAATTTTTTTCAGTTTTGGAAGCATTCCAACCATCAAGTTGCTTTGGATAAAACAGGAAACAATAATGCTTAGTGTCTGGAAATAAATAGTCCCGGCAATCAAAACAAATCTAAATATGAAAAAAGAAAGCACATGTAACTAAAAAGAGTAAACTAAATATTTCCTTATTGTGGCAAACAGTCCCTGTGGCGCCGTCCCCGTTCTGCGGTGACAGACAAATTTGACAGAACTTTTTAAGCAGCAAATATTTCCTCTCATTTTTCAGGGAGTCACAAACTATCATCCAGGAGTGCTTGAAGGAAAGTAAAGAAACATCTGGATTGTGTTCCAAGAGCCAAAGATTCTTGGTTACACTCAGAATAATATTTAAATATCAAGTTACATTCAAAATAATATTTATCAATCAGATAAAAGCGCTCTCATTTCCTGTGGCTGCTTTACATGGTAAAACAATTCCTAAGATTTGCTAATCCGCAGTTCTAAACTGAGTAAAATCCCCACACTGTCTTACACTACCTGGAGACGAGAAAAGTATGTGGCATTCTTTAGTGGCTTTAGTTTTTAAGTTATCACTTATTGCCACTTACTGCTTATCATTAATTGCCACTTCCCTAAATGCGGACAATATCCAGTTAGATATTGCCATAATAAAATAGTACAGAAAAATAAATTATGAATCACTTATTAATGACAAAAATCTAAATATTTAACAGTGTAACAACATTTTCTGTATATCAATTTCTCGATGTTTACCTTCAAGAGTTACTATTGCTGTGATGAAACACCATGACCGTAGCAACTTTGGGAGGAGGAAAAGGCTTATTTCAGTTTACACTTCCATGTAACAGTCCATCACTGAGGGAAGTCAGGGCAAGAACCTGGAGGCCATGGGGGAGTGCTTCTTACTGGCTTACTCCCCATGGCTTGCTCAGCCTGCTTTCCTATAGAACCCAGGACCGCCTGCCCAGGGATGACATCACCCACAATTGGCTGGGCCCATCTCACTGATCACTAATGAAGAAAATGCCCTGCAGCTAAACCTTTTGGAAGCATTTTCTCAATAGAGGCTCCCTTCTCTCAGATGACTCTAGCCTAATGTCAAGTTGACATAGAATTAGCCACTCCAGTGTTCTAAGAAATTATGTTGGCCACATATCAGCTAAAAACAATGGTAGGTTTTACTGTTCAGAGTATTCTCTATTCTCCTCTCTTCTTTGAGCCTCAATCTCTCTGTAGCCCAGGCTAGCTTCGAATTCCTGGGCTCAAGTGGCCCTCTGCCATAGCCTCTAGAGAAGCTGAGACTATGGGCAAGTGCTACCTAGGCTACTCCCCCACCCCCACCCTTTTTTTTTTTTTTTTTTTTTCTTCTGGTACCTACATAGGGAAGGTAAGGCTAAAGCAGGTGAGAGAGGCCTCTCAGGTGTAAACAGCCTCTCTGGGATAGATTCATTTAGAATCCAGGCCACCGACACGTTCTGTTATCACCACACACTCTGGAAATCGGACTGGATAGCAATGTAATTTATTCAATACAGAGGAACAAAACACATGCAATAAACATACCAGACTATCCAAACTATCAGATTATAATTACAAAGTTTCAGGGATGGCTCTCACCCGCTCCCACTTTTTCCCATAGTGTCAGGGACCAGACTGGGGCTTTATGGATACCCAGCACTCTACCACTAAGCTACATCCTAGTCAGAGGCTCATCTTCCACCGTAACCCTTTAGAGAACATATTCTTTAAGATTCTTGGAGACTTAGAAGCTACCTGGTGAAAATACAGCCAAGTGCGTGTAAATTTAACAATTTTTTACCTTCTTGGGCTAGGGACTAGAAGCCAGACAATAAGACATTTTAAAGCATTTTCATACTTTTGGCTTTAAAAAAAATGTACTTTGTGTATGTGCTGTATGGGCATATGTGTGTACATGTGCTTGCAGATCTGTGGACCCATGCGTATGCTTATGGAGGCCAGAGCAGGACATCAGGTGTCTCTCTCTCTCTCTCTATTTCCTTGAGACAGTATCTCTCACTCAACCTGATGCTTGCTGACTCAGCTAGGCTGGCTGGCCTTTGAGCTCCTAGGACTTGCCTTTCCCCCACTGCCCCGCCATGCTGGCGTTACAGGCACGCACTGGCATGCATGACAGATAATGCCACTCTTGTCTGAGTGCTCAGAGTTTAAAATGCCGTTCTCATACTTACACAGGAATACTCTTACCCGTAGCACCATCTCCCGAGGCCCCATTTTTATACTTTAAAGTAACAGGGTAG
>CABHPH010087168.1:0-10062 GCA_902168325.1 Peromyscus nudipes
AAATGAATAAATATTTTAAAGAAATTCAGGAAAACACAAATAATTTGAGGAAATGAATAAATTCCTTAAAGCAGTGGTTCTCAACCTGAGGGGTGCAACTCCTCTAAGACCATCAGAAAACACAGATATTAACATTAAGATTCATAACAGTAGCAAAATTACACTTAGGAAGTAGCAAAGAAAATAATTTTATGCTTGGGGGTTACCATAACATGAAGAACTATATTACAGGGTCACAGCATTAGGAAGTTTTTTTTTATAAAAAAAAAAAAAAAGCCAAGAAAACACAAATGGTTGAAGGAAATGATTGTTCAAGACCTTAAAAAAACTACTTTAGACATAAAAACAGAAATAGAAGCAATAAACAAAACCCCAAAACTAAAGGAATTCTAGAAATGAAAAATTTAGGAATTCAAATAGGAACTATAGGAGCAAGCTTCACCAACAGAATACAAGAGATGGAAAAGAGAATCTCGGGCACTGAAGTTAAGAAAGAAATGGATACATTGGACTGCTGTGGATATCACTCTGTATCAATAAAGCGCTGATTGGCCGGTAGCCAGACAGGAAGTATAGGCGGGACTAACAGAGAGGAGAATTGAGGGAACAGGAAGGTGGAGGAGAGGCTGGAGGAGAGGCTGGCTGGAGCCGCGGCCAGGACAAGGAAGATGTAAAGTACTGGTAAGCCACGAGCCATGTGGCAAAGTAGAGATTAATAGAAATGGGCTAACTATAAGAGTAAGAGCTAGACAATGATAGGCCTGAGCTAATGGCCAACCAGTTTAAATAATGTAAGAGTCTGTGTGTTTATTTTATAAGTGGGCTCGGAGACTGGCGGGACTTGGGAGCTCGGAGACTGGCGGGTGGCAGAGATTTGTCCTGACTGTGGGCCCGGCAGGAAAACTCTAGCTACATTGGACAAAGAAAATGTTAACTCTAAAACATTCCTGAAAGAAAACATCCAAGAAATCTGGGACATTATAAAAAGACCAAACCAAAAATAATGGGAATAAAGAACGGAGAAGAAACCCAGCTCAAAGACCCAGGAATATTTTCAATAAAATCATAGAAGAAAATTTTCTTAACCTAAAGGAGATGCCTATCAAGGTTCAAGAAGCATACATAAAACCAAATAGACTATACCCAAAAAAAAAGCCCCTAGGCACATAATAATCAAAACACTAAAGATACAGAACAAAAACAGATTATTAAAACTACAAGGGAAGAGGGTCAAGTAACATATAAAGGCAGATCTAATGGAATTACACCTGACTTCTCTTTAAAAGTCAGAAGGGCCTGGACAGATGTGCTGCAGACTCTAAGAAACCACAGATGTCAGCCAAGACTAGCGTACCCAGAAAAACTTTCAATCACCATAGATGGAGAAAATAAGACATTCCATGACATGGTCAAATTTAAACAATATCTAGCTACAAATCCAGCCCTACAGAATGTGCTACAAGGAAAGCTCCAACCTAAGGAGGTTAACTACACTCATGAAAACACAGGGAATAAATAATCTCACACAGACAAAAACCAAAGGACGTTAAGCACACACAACAACAACAACAACAAAATAACAGGAATCATCAATCATTGGTCACTGATACTTCTCAATATCAATGGGCTCAATTCCCCCAATAAAAAGAAAGATACAGACTAAAAGAATGTATGCAAAAACAGGATCAATCCTTCTGCTGCATCCAAGAAAGACCTCAACATCAAGGATAGACATAATGAAGTAAAAGGTTGGAAAAATATATTCCAAAATAATGGAACTAAGAAGCAACCTGGTGTGGCCATTTTAATATCTAACAAAATAAACTTAAAACCAACACTAATCAAAAGAGATAGGGAAGGACATTACATACTCATCCAAAGAAAAATACATCGAGATGACATTTCAGTTCTTAACATCTATGCCCCAACAAAAGGAGACCCAAGTTTGTAAAAGAAACACTACTGTAAAAGAAACAATATACAGCTAAAATCGCATATTGACTCCCACACAGTGATAATGAGAGTCTTCAATATCCCATTCTCACCAATGGACAGGTTATCCAGGCAAAAACTAAACAGAGAAGTACTGGAACTAACACATTATAAACCAAATGGACCTAACAGATATTTACGGAACATTTCATCTGAACATGAAAGAATATACCTTCTCTGCAACTCATGGAACTTTGTCCAAAGCTGACCACATACTCAGACACAAAGAAAGTCTTGACAGATACAAGAAAACTGAAATAACTTCCAGTATCCTATCAGATTAAAGATTGATACCAACAACATAAAGGATAAAAATTCAAAGAAACTGAACAACTCTACTGAATAAAAAATGGATCAAGACAGAAATAAAGAAATTAAAGTCTTTCTAGAATTCAATGAAAACAACGTAGCCAAACTTATGGGACATAATGAAAGCAGTGCTAAGAGGAAAGTTCAGAGCACTAAGTGCCTAGATAAAAAATTGTAGAGCTCTCATACCAGCAACTTAACAGCATACATGAAAGCTCTAGAACAAAAAGAAGTAAGCACACCCAAGAGGGGTAGATGCAAGAAATAAACTGAGGCTGAAGTCAATAAAATGAAGCAAAGAAAACAACACAAAGAATCAATGAAACAAAGAGTTAGTTCTTTGAAAAAATCAACAAGATAAACAAACCCTTAATCACACTAACTAAATGACAGAGAGAGAATGTCCAAATTAACAAAATCAGAAATGAAAAGGGAGACACTGAGGAAATCCATAGATTCATAAGAACATACATTAAAAACCTGTACTCCACCAAATTGGAAAAATCTAAAAGAAATGAATAATTTTCTCAGTAGGTACCACTAACCAAAGTTAAGTCAAGGTCAGATAGAAAATTTAGATAGACCTATAAACCCTGGTAAAGTAGAAGCAGTCATTAAGTCTCCCAACCAAAAGAAAAAGTCCAGGACCACATTGTTTCACTGCAGAATTCTACCTGACTTTCAAAGAAGAGCTAACACCAACATTGTACCAGGCTTTTTCTTTTAGGCCACCAACCATCTCCCAAACCATGACACAGAGATTTACTAGTTCTGAATGTTCTGGCTAGCTTAGGCACGTTTCTGGCTTAACTTAAATTAACCTGTTTCTCTTTATCTACCTTTTGCCTCAGGGCTTACTACCTTTCTTTCTTCTGTATAGCTTACTTTCACTGCTTCTCTGGCTGGCTGGCTGGTGTCTGCTGGCTTCTTGCCCCAGATCTATCATTCTATCATCATTCTCTCTTCTTTCTTCTCTATTGCTCCTCTTCCTTCTCTCAACCCTAGATTTCTCCTCCTATTTATTCTCTCTGCATGCTAGCCCTGCCTATCCTTTCTCCTGCCTTGTTATTGGCCATTCAGGTCTTTATTAGACCAATCAGGTGGCTTACGCAGGCAAGATAAAACAAATGCAACACATCTTTACATAGTTAAAATAATATTCTCCAACACAATATTCCTCAAATTATTACCCAAAATAGCAACAGAAGGAACATTGCTCAATATATTTTATGAGGCCCCAGTTACCCTGATACCCAAACAACATAAAGACTCAACAAAGAGATAATTACAGACTAATTTCCCATATGAACATATATGCAAAACTCAATAAAATACTTGTAAACCAAGTCCAAGAACACAACAAAAAGACCACCCACCATGATCACGGAGGCTTCATGCCAGACATGCAGGGATGGTTCAATATACAAAAATCAATAAATGTAATCCACCATATGAACAAACTAAAAGAAAGAAACCACATGATCATCTCATTAGATGCTGAAAAGGCCTTTGACAAAATCCAACACCTCATCATGATAAAAGTCCTGGAGAGATAAGGGACACCAGGGACACACCTAAACATCATAAAGGGAATTTTCAGCAAGCCTACAGCCAACATCAAATTAAATGGAGATAAACTCGGGGCTGGAGAGATGGCTCAGAGGTTAAGAGCACTGACTGCTCTTCCAGAGGTCCTGAGTTCAATTCCCAGCAACCACATGGTGGCTCACAACCATCTGTAATGAGATCTGGTGCCCTCTTCTGGCCTGCAGTCATACATGCTGTATACATAATAAATAAATACATACTCCATTCTTAAAAAAAAATAAAAAATAAAAAAATAAAAAATAAATGGAGATAAACTCAAAACAATTGCACAAAATCAGGAAAAAACAAGGTTGTCCACACTCTCCATATCTATTCAGTATAGTACTTGGCTAGAGCAATAAGACAACTAAAGGAGATCAAGGGGATAGAAATTGGAAAGGAAGAAGTCAAAGTACCTTTATTTGCAGATGACATGGTAGTATATGTAGTGGGTAGCTGTTCTGTCTATGACCCTGAAGCACCACCCCTAGAGAGGAAGCAGGTTACTGCTCCACTTGCCTATGACCTCAAAGTACATGCCCCTGGGGTGTGGCCTCGCAGTGACCCTTAGACCTCAGGCACATAGGTGTTGGTTCTCTCTTTGCTCCATCATGGGAAATGGATGCGAGACTGATCCAGGTGGCCAGAACAGCATTCCAGAAACTGTATCAATTCTGTTCTGTGCACTGAGTTTTCCCCTTAATAAATCCTTTGCCCTTTAAACAGACTCCATGGATTGCTCACATTAAGTATGTGTAAGTGACCCTAAAAATACCACCAAGGAACTCCTAAAGTTGATAAACACTTTCAGAAAAGTAGGTGAATACAAGATTAACTCAAAGAAATCAGTAGCCCTCCTACAAATGACAAATGGACTGAGAAAGGAATCAGGGAAACACCTTTCACAATATTTCAAATAATATAAAACATCTTGGGGTAACTCTAACCAACCAAGTGAAAGACATGTATGATAAAAACTTCAAGTCTTTGAAGAAAGAAAATTAAAGAAGATATCAGAAGTTGAAAATCGAACTCTCATGCTCATAGATAAGTAGGATTGACATAGTAAAAATGGCCATCTTGCCAAAAGCAATCTACAGATTCAACACAATCCCATCAGAATTCCAACACAATTCTTTAAAGACCTTGAAAGGACAATTCTCAACCTCACGTGGAAAAAAATCAGGACAGCTAAAATAATCTTGAAAAATTAAAGAAATGCTGGAAGTATCACCATTCCCAACTTCAAGTTTTACTACAGAACTACAGTAAGTAAAATTGTATGGTATTGGCATAAAAAAAGACACACTAATCAATGAAATCAAATTGAAGACCCAGACATAATCCGCACACATATGGACACTTGATTTTTGATAATGAAACCAGAAATATAGAATGGGGGAAAAAAAAGCATCTTCAACAAATGATGCTGGTCAAACAGGATGTCGGCATGTAGAAGAATGCAAATAGATCCATATTTATCATTCTGCACAAAACTCAAACACACTGAACATGATAAAAGAAAAAGTGGGGAATAGCCTTGAATGTAATAGCACAGGAGACAACTTTCTGAACAGAATACCAGTCACAGGTACTAAGATCAACAATTAATAAATGAGACTCATGAAACTAAAGAGCTTCTGTAAGGCAAAGGACACCATCATTGAGACAAAGTCACAGCCTACAGAATGGGAAATTTTTTTACCAACTCCATATCCCATAGATGACTAATATCAAAAATATGAAAGAACTCAAACAACCAGAGTCACTGAGCCCTTGAATCAGACCAATGACTCTTCACAATGAACACTTGCTAGTAAAAACATATATATATAAGGGTTTCTGTGTGACTTACTGTGCTACACTACAGCTTCCATGATGAGATTTTTCCTTTTTTCCCTTTTTTTGATTCTTTTTTCTCTTAAATTTTATTTTATTTTATTTTGTGGTGGAGGTTGCAAGGGCAGATGACAGATATGAAATAACAGGGAAGTAAATGGGATCAAGATGCATGATATAAAAGACAGAATGAATATATTAAAAGAAAGTAAAAACAAAAATAAAAACATAACAATGAAAAAAAGAATTCAAGACACTAGATATCAAAAAAACAAATATTCCTATTTAAAAATGGGGTAAAAAATCTGTCTTAACTAGTGTTTCTATTGCTTCAACAAAACACCATGATCAAAAAGCAAGTTGGGGAGAGGAAAGGGTTTATTTAGCTTACACTTCCATATTGCTGTTCATCATCAGAGTCAGAACAGGAGCTCAACAGGGCAGGATCCCTGAGTCAGGAGCTGATACAGAGGCTGTGGAGATGTGCTGATTAATGGCTTGCTTACTCTGGCTTGTTCAGCTTGCTTTCTTATAGAACCCAAGACCACCAGCCCAGGAATGGCACCACTCACCATGGGCTGGGCCCTCTCCCATTGATGACTAATTAAGAAAATGCCTATGGCTGGATCTCATAGAGGCATTTCCTCAACTGAGGCTCCTTCCTCTCTGATGAGTCTAGCTTGTGTCAAAATGACACAAAACCAGCCAGTACAAGATCTAAACAGAGAATTCTCAATAGAGGAATCTCAAATGGCTGAGAAACACTTAAAGAAATGTTCAGCATCATTAGCCATCAGGTAAATGCAAATCAAAATACTTTGAGGTTCCATCTTACACCTGTTACAATGGCTAAGATTAATAACACAATAACAGCTCATGCTGGCAAGGATGCTGAGCAAGGGGAACATTCCTCCATTGTCGACAGGAGTGAAAACTTGTACAGCCACTATGAGAATCAATATGGTGGTGCCTCAGAAAATAAGGAATCAATCTACATCAAGGCCCAGCTATACCACTCTTACACATATATCCAAAGGATGTTCCATACTACCACAAGGACACTTGCTCAACCATGTTCACTGCTGTTTTATTCATAATAGCTTGAAACTGGAAACAATCTAGATGTTCTTATTACATATATGTATGTGTGTGTGTCTATACCTGTATGTGTATGAATATATATATATATATGCATGTATGTATGTATGTAAGTATGTATGTATGTAACCTGCTGAGTCCACTTTAGTTCTTTGTGTGTGTATGATTTCAGAGCTGACCACTGTGCATCAGAAAAACAGTAAGAGGATATTCCCTGAGGGAGCCTAATTTTCCTTATTCTAACAGGTCATTAGTTAACTGTAATCTTTTTCTAGGGGAGAAACCCCTTCCATGTTAGTATGTCCACTGATATTGCCATTGTTCCAGTCTTGTTCATGCAGCCATTTCTAGGAGAGACTGTTTCATAGCATATTTTCTGGTATTCTGGCTCTTACAGTCCTTCACCCCCTTTTCCTTGATGTTATCTGAACCACAGATGCTGAGCTGTGATATAGATGTATCTACTGGGGATTAGCACCCCACAATCAAACCATCTCTGTATTGTGTACAGTTGTGTTTTCTATGATGGTCTACATTTGCTATAATGAGAGGCTTCTTTGACTGGGCATGATAGCTACACTTATTTGTGGGTATAAAGATAAGATCTAGAATGTAGTAAGGAATTATGCTCGTCATCAAAATGGTGGTAGTAAATTCTTTTCTAGCTTTGTGACCACCCTATCCCCAAGAACCTGGCTAAGTTTTCAATGCCAGGTATGATTTCCCTCCTATTAAGTGGGCAGGCTTTAAGTCCAATTAAATAGCTGTTGGTTACCAAGCACATGTGAATGTCACTTATTGCATTTTTATTCATACTTTACCATGATGGTAATTGTCATGGTTCATGGATGTTTCTTTCCTCTACTGGCAAACTGAAGAATACTTTCTGGTACCATGGTGTTTAGAAAACAGGAAGGAAGCTTTCAGGTAATATCCAGCTCAAGTCACCAAATAATGTTTCCCAAAAATGAGGTGTCTTCAGCAACAGGGACCCTAAACCCCTGAGTAATAACTATAGGCTATATTGATAGTCTATATTATTTGGGGAGTCCCTTTGACAATCCTAACCAAACTTTCAAAAGGAGGTTTCTCATGCCCGGTACTGAGGGTTTTGTTAGTCTATGGTTCCTGTGGGGAACATTGTCAAGCCATGTGGTTGAACTTCCTTTAAGAATGTGGGGGGGGGGATTTCAAATGGCCAAAAGACATTTAAGGAATTGCTCAACATTCTTAGTCATCAGGGAAATGCAAATCAAAACAACTCTGAGATACCATCTTACACCTGTCAGAATGGCTAAGATCAAAAACACTGAAGACAGCTTATGTTGGAGAGGATGTGGAACAAGGGGAACACTCCTCCACTGTTGGTGGGAGTGCAAACTTGTACAGCCACTTTGGAAATCAGTATGGTGGTTTCTCAGAAAATTGGGAATCAATCTTCCTCAAGACCCAGCTATACCACTCTTGGGCATATACCCAAGGAATGCTCAATCATACCACAAGGACACATGCTCCAACTATGTTAATAGCAGCATTATTTGTAATAGTCAGAACCTGGAAGCAACATAGATGCCCCTCAACTGAAGAATGGATTAAGAAAATGTGGTACATATACACAATGGAGTACTACTCAGCAGAGAAAAACAATGACATCATGAAATTTGCAGGCACATGCATGGAACTAGAAAATATCATCCTGAGTGAGGTAACCCAGACTCAGAAGGACAAACATAGTATGTACTCACTTGTAAGTGGATACTAGATGTAAAGCAAAGGATAACCAGACTACAACCCACAACTCCAGAGAAGCTAGCTAACAAGAAAGATCCAAAGAGGGATGCATGGATCACCCTGGGAAGGGGAAGTAGATGAGATCTCCATGAGTAAACTGGGGATGAGAGGTGGGCAATGGAGGAGGGTAGGGGATAGGAGATGAGAACATAAAGGGATGGGATGGTCAAGCTGGAACAGGGATGGAATGGGAAAGCAATGAAAGAGATACCATGATAGTGGGAGATATCATGGGGATAGAGAGAATCCCAGTGCTAGGGAAGTTGCCAGGAATCCCCAAGGATGACCCCAGCTTGGACTACTAGAAATAGTGGAGAGGGTGCCTGAACTGAACTGGCTTACCCCAATGACCAGATCAGTGAATACCCTAACTGTCATCACAGAGCTTTTCTCTAGTGACTGATGGAAGCAGATGCAGAGATCCACAGCCAAACACCAGGCAGAGCTCCAGGAGTCCAGTCAAAGAGAGAGAAGAGGGATTCTATGAGCAAGTGCATCAAGACCATGATGAAGAAACCTGCAGAGATGACCAAACCAAACTAGTAGGAACCATAAAAGTTGGATCAATGGCTGTGGAGCCTGCATGGGACTGGCACGCGCCCTCTGCAAGGTGAGACAGGTGTGTAGCCTGATCTGCTTGGGGGACCCCCTGGCGGTAGGATCAGAGTCCATCCCTGGTGCATGAGTGGGCTTTTTTGGAGCCCACTACCTATGATGGGACACCTCATACAGCCTTGAGGTGGGGGGGGGGGAGCTTGGACTTGCCTCTACTGGATGTACGTCCCCATGGGAGGCCTTGCCTTCCTGTGGGGAGGAGTGGGGAGTGGGTTGGGAGGGGGAGGCTTGGGGGATGGGAGGAGGAAAGAGGGGGATCTTTGATTGGTGTGTAAAATGAATGGAAAATTTTTCTAAATAGATAAATAAAAAGAAGTAAAAAAATGTATGTGTGTGCTTACATGTATTGTGTGTAATTTTAGGTAATATGATTCCTTGAGACATTTATCAACCTTTTTTTTGTTAGTTGTCCTCATCCCTCCTTCTGTATTGACCTCAATCTCTCCTCTACAGTTGGATACCCTTCCCATTTTTCACATATTACACATAAACTCACTCATGCAGGCACACATACATATACATAAATCAAAAATAATAAATGAAATTATTTTAAAACAAAGTTTGCATCATTGTTCATTAAGGAGATTGGACTGTTATTTTCTTTCTTATGTCATTCTTTGGTTGTATTGTCATGATAATAATTACTTCATAAGAAGAACTTGGTAGGGTTTGTTCATTTTCTATTTAATGCTTCTTTAAGAAATTCAACAAGATAGAAAAACCCTTAACTATACTAATTAAAAGACAGAGAGAGGTGCTCGCTTCGGCAGCACATATACTAAAATTGGAACGATACAGAGAAGATTAGCATGGCCCCTGCGCAAGGATGAC
>CABHPH010087224.1:0-12503 GCA_902168325.1 Peromyscus nudipes
ACACACACACACACACACACACACACACACACACACACACACACAAACAAAAAACAAAACAAACAAAAACAAAAACAAAACAAAAAACCAATAACCCACCAGGATAGTTAAAACAATCTTGAATAATAAAAGAACTGCTAGATGTATCACCATCCCCAATCTTTTTTTTTCCCCCTGAGACTGGGTTTCTCTGTGTAGCTTTGGAGCCTGTCCTGGAACTTGCTTTGTAGACCAGACTGGCCTTGAACTCACAGAAATCCGCCTGCCTCTGCCTCCCGAGTGCTTGGAGGTTTGTGCCACCACCACCTGGTCCCAATCTCAAATTGTACTTCATAGCCATAGTAATAAATACAGCATGGTATTGGCATTAGAACAGACATGTTGATCAATGGAATCAAATTAAAGATCTAGAAACAAGTCCACACAACTATAGAAATTTTGTTTGTTTGGTTATTTTTTGTTTTGTTGTTGTTTTGCTTTTATGAAAAAGTCAAATAAATACTGGAGAAAAGACAGCATCTTCAAAAAAAATGGTGTTGATCAAACTGGATGTCTGCATGTAGAAGAATACAAATAGATCCTTATTTATCATCCTGTATAAAACTTACCTTCAAATGGATCAAAGACCTCAACCTAAGTCTAGATATTCTGAATCTGATAGAAGAGAAATAGCCTTGAAATCATGGCACAGGAAAAGATTTTCTGAACAGAACACAAGTAGTGTGGCCACTAAGAACAACCTAATAAATGGGACTTAACGAAACCAAAAGCGTCTGTACAGCAAAGGACACCATCATCCAGACAAAGCATCCAGTTACAGAATGGGAAAATACCTTTACCAACTACATATCCAAGAGAAGACTAGTATCTAACATATATAAAGAACTCAAAAAACTGGACATTCAGGGGACAAACCAATTCAAACATGGGATACAGATCTGAACAGAGAATTCATGGTTGACAACAATAAAATAAAACACCCACTGGATTCAGATGAATAAACCCTTAGACTGGTGATCCCAGCTTTATTCAAATTGTGACTAAAAAGAAAACTTAATTAGCAGAATGTAATTTAAGTCCCCTTGTGGATTTTCTGTTACCAAAATATCATATATCAGTAAGTTAAAATTTGAATTTTCTATTCTCTATAGTTGTCTGGCTGTCAAATCTCTATATGAATAGTTAATCTTAAAGGACATTTTCACTTCCAAGATCCTTGAGTATATGAATTTGTGACCCAGGCTAGAAGAAAAAGAATATCAGAAAAAAATACTTCCTATCAACAAAAATAGTATATGAAGACACCACAGTGAAATCTATTCCGTTAAGTTATACATGCTAGTCTAAAACAAATAAATAAATGCATTATTGTGGAGGATCCAAACATTGTCTAACTTCATATTTGGTGCAATTCATTCAGAAAATTTATTACACAGCTATGCAAATTATATTTGCAATCAACATACATATATGTATAACTAACATTTGAAATGTGATTCATAACACTAGAACCATTTTTTTGTGCTGCAGTAGATAAAAAACAAATACACTGATTACATTTGGGGGCTACATTCCCATATAATTAAGCTATAATAATGTCTATTAATACCATTGAATTTTGTAAGATTTTTAAAAATATATAAGTATATTACTTTTGCTTTTATTTTGGGGCATATTTCTATGCCAATAAATGAAAATGATTTTGTTCCTTTGTGGTATCAAAGGGAAAACATAAGCCACTCTTTTGTTTATGCTGATGTAATTGATGTACATACAAATTTTTGCTTTTGATTGGTTCATATATCTGTTCTTAATGTTTTTGTGAAACTGATGTTAAATCCACAAAATTAAGGTTTTTATGAGTACCTCAGAAGCAACCCAAATGCAATATAAACATTGGATCATGATTCTTCTCGTGGCTACTGAAGGGGTGGAGCCATTGTTCACCTGTGATGCTCTACAAAGGCCCCAAAGTCAGAGATATGTCAGCATTCAAGTTTAACATCCTTAAATAGCTAAATGTTCCCAAATGTACCAATTTGCTCAAGGCTATTTTGGTTTCATTATTTTTCTATAACCTAGAATAAATATATCCAAAAGTAAGCTAATAATTTCTTATAAAAGTTCCACATCATCATTGTAAATATCAGGTTAAAAAAAATCTTTAAAATACATGAGTCTTTGAGGAATGTGAAAGTTTAAAGACAAATCTAATGGACAACTCCACAAACAGACAATGGCTAATGTTCTAGAAACTGAGAAAATACATCTTATTATCTTTGGAATCATAATTGAGTCTTAAACAGTTTACCAAGAAATAATTAAAAAGAAACTTAGAAGAAGAGACTTAAGATATGTCAAAAATTAAGAGGGAACTGATTTGGGTTAGAATAGAAAATAATCATTTCTAATGTCTTTTTATATTTTTGTATTCCCTAGGGCATATTAATTGTGGGAGTGGCCAACCACTGACCCATCTGGTACACGGCTAATACGGTTTACATTTTTTTGCAGAAAGTTATACATTTGGGGCTCTTGGTTACAGTATTTCAACCTATGTGCATTTCTGAAACATCCCATAATTAAATAAAGAAACCAGGACTATTCAGCTTAAAGCTAGAAAAGTGATTTGGTTTTTAAGTTATGAACAAGAACTAGCTGTTTTCTGCTTTTTAAAATTCAGTTAGAAATCTAGTTTAAATATAAGGCTCCCTTCCCCAGTTTAATGAGATTTTAAATATTACCATAGGTTACAAAGAAAAGTTTATAGAGCTTTTTCTGGACTTCTTGACAACATGGCCAGATTCTTATCTTTCCTGAGCATGGGTGGCCCTGGTTTAATGAGCTACATCTCCTCCTTATTAACCTCTTGCCTTCTGGGCATAATTTTAAAACAGTAATAGTGTAAGATGAGGAAGTAGAGAGAACATTGATGAGTACCAATAGTGAAGATTAAAGCCCCCCCCCAAAGCACACCAAATAATGTGTTTCAGAAAAATTATCTCTTCTTTCATTTGGGGTCCACAATTCCTAATTACTAAGCAGACTACGTGCATCTACAGTGTCTCTTCATTCATGGTTTTAAGTCATTTTTTTTTATTATGTATTGAATCTTCTGGGAAAGTTCCTTAGAGATATCCACCATTATTCAGCCAAATGGCCATCAACTAAAAACATCCTGATTTTTCATTTTTCCATTTCTGTATCCAGCATCAGACTAATTATGTCCAGGATCTCATTTACTGAGACAGGACTGGACCTAACCCTACATTTTGGAAATGGACGTGAATCCTATCTTTTAATATCTGGTATTTCTGGACAATAAACCATGTGTACAGACTCCATAATCCAAGTTTACAGAACTGCCATTTCTTCCATGCCATTTACCTGTTGTTAGTGTTTAGATTTATGTTTGGATGTGACCTCCTGAAATATGGCCCATTTGATACAAGCCTAGGAGTCAGTCTGCTCAGATGGATAAAATAGGTTTATGTCTTTCTTCCTTGATGTTTACTTACTAGGGTTGGCAAGGTACTTACTAGTTAAGGAAAAGAGCAGCCATGAATCCAAGGCTTTTAAATTTAATCTCTATAAAGGCCACCTTCTTAGAAGATTTTCCAGCCAACTTTGACAAGGGGAAATCCCATCACTACTAGGCATTTTGGCTGTTTTGTTCTTTGCTGTGTTCCTGGGGTCTAGAATCCTGCCCAGTTCAAGGATACTGCTCAAAATACATCCGACAAATAAATTCTTCCTAAAGATTCTAAGATTCCCTTATTTCTATAATTATTGAGATTTTTTTTATTCCCACTGGATATAAAAGTAGCTTTAATTCTTGCATGGTAAAATCATTTTTTAAGTGTTGGTAGAATTTGGGCAATACAAGAGGCTCTTTGGGTAATTGTCATTACTTTTACAATAGTACAGATTTCACATTTTATTGTAAGTTGCATATTTACATATGATTGGGAGAAAACAATAAACTGCAAAGATTTGCTCCTGTCCATAGGCATTTGAAAACTGTCTGACCTCCTTCTTATAGATCTTCCCCAAATACTAGCTGTCAATTAATTCTTTTGTGATACTCTTCTAGTACAATGTGCTGTCAGATCGATTTGGCTCATATGCAGCAGCATTTTATGATAGACGTATTTGAAGACTCTTTCTAGATTTCTTTGGGTCTATGAAAGAGCCCCATCTTTGTACACAGCATGAAGCCTAAGGGATGATACTTAAAGAAGTAAAGAAGAGGCCAATCAATGTCCCAAAGACCCCAACACAATCACAGGATCCCAGCTGATGAATGATTTGACAGATAAGGTTTCAACCCCAGGAGACCTGAGATCTCATTTGACATTTGTCTTATGTTTGTTAATGATGTAGAAGGTTGTTTATGAACTTTTCTCTTACTCTTTGGTATGGTAATACAAAGTTCTTGTGAATTCTCAAATTATGTGTGCCTTTTCCTCCCACACTTCAGTGGCAGAAATAGAGAAATTATCAAAAGGAAAATCCATCCTCTACAAACCAGTTTGCTTACTTTCTGAAATGAACCCTCCTTTAACTTCTGTCAAAATTATTTTTGAATTCAGTAACAACTAAAACTTTAGTTTTCCCATTTTAAAGAAGTTAGTTCCCAAATCAGAAGCTTCCCATCCCTTTGTTTAATATTTTTCTTTTTTTCTCATTAAGTAATTTTACAAGATTCCAGTATTTATAGCTCATATGTTTGAAACAAATATGTGTATTTGTTTAATGTGTTCAGCTTATTAATTGTTAAGAATGACCTTGGCACCCACTCAAAACCTGAGACAGTGTGGCAGCCTAACCATGATACTAGCACTCAGGACCCAAAGACAGGGCACCCCCAAAGCAAGCTGGATAATTAGACTAGCTGGAATCAGCGAGCTTCAAGTTCAAGGAGAGACCCTGACTCAATAAATAAAATGGAGAGTGATTGAGAAAGATGCTGGATTACAACTTCATGTCTCCACATATATACACAAGTGCGCGCACACACACACAAACACACACAAATTATGTGCACATACATATGCAAAACCAACAAATAAACAAAAACCCTATATAATATGTTTTAGAGGAATAAGGTTTCAAAACAGTCAATGGTGGCACTTTTGACATCGTCATCTTGTAGCTTGAGCACAGTGTAACGGACTGCGAACACCTCACTTTGGACCACAGTGAAGTCTTCTTTGGGTTGTGAATGCCCACTGCAGGCTGTGTGAAAGTACCTCAGATTCTCCCTGGATCATTTTCCTCACCCTACTGCTCATCTCATTTTCCTTTAAAAACAGAATGGACTAAAGAAAAAAATGCCTTTTTTTTTTCACCTGAAACCATTTTCAAGGAAACTCCATATAATTATGAATCAGCTCATCTTCCACAGCAAAACACAGCCCCCTCCAGGTCCTTCCCCAACTCCAAACTACAGCAGTAACAACAAAACAACCAATGGATTTTAGATTGCTTCACAGTCTGAAAACAAGGAGGCCCTCTGTTTCCTCTCACGGTCCTGTTAGCCATGGTCCCCAGAGAAATATTATGAGTAGGCTGGGCATGTTTGACGCAGAGGGGGAGAGTTTATTTTACAGAATTATTTAGACTAGCAAACTCTGAATTGCATGACAGACAGAAGGCTGAAGACCAAAGAGTGAATGTTGCATCCTCATTCTGGAGGAAATCTCCCTTCCTTGAGGGACTTCAGTCTTTTTCTTTAGAAACCTTTAACTGACAGGCTCAGTGGGTAAATACACTTGTCTAACAAGTGTGAGGACCTGGGTTTGGGTCCTCAGAATCTCTGTAAAATGGGACATGGTGACATGAACATTTTAATCTCAATTCTCCTATAGGGGCATGAGAGACAGAGATGGCATCTCTGGAAACTTGCAGGCCAGCTAGCTTGATGTGTGCAGCACAAAAACAATAACATGGAAGCACATACACACCATAACACACACATACACACACACACACACACACACACACACACACACTCACACATACAGGTAAGACATCATTGGGACATCTAAACTGAGGTTTGATCCAGGACTCCATGGCCTGGCTAAGTTGGCACATAAAACGAACCATTACACGTCCAAACTAAGTAATACTCACTGATCATTTACTAAAAATGCTAACATGTCCGGCATGTGTCAGAGATGGCATTTTCTTTAGGCACTTTAGGTAACAGAGTGTACTTTTCTCCAGGTACTCAACTTTTCTCTACTGCACTTCAGAAACAATTGAAAGTCTAGATGTTCTTCATTCACTCCAAAACAAGAATTTTGGAGGCAAACAGATCTTCTGGTATAGTTTCTAGCTAATGCTCTACATGATGGAACCTCTAAAAATACTCTGATTCATCCAGATTCTTGACTAACAGTGTTCAAAGACAGAGAAAGAAAAAAGATGTGTTACATTTCGACATCCCTTAATTCTAACACAACTGACTTAAAATTGAGGAGACTTCCTGTATAGATAGAGTGACTCAGAGTAACCTGGGAGCAGAGTGGGGGAATGGCTTGCCTGTGCAGGGAGGAGGGAAGTGACAAGAGCTTTCCAGGGACCTACACACCCAAAACAAGGCGCTGTAGCATGGTAGATATCAGAGACAGTCAGCTAGGCTCGGATCCCTGCTCTACTGTTAGCTAGCTGTGCTAATCAGAGAACATTACTTAAATGCTCCAGTAGGCTCATTCGTTCAAAAACATGGTTTCCTAAGCTCCACAGGAGGATTAAATACAGCAATATGTGTGAAATACCTTTCATGAACATAGTGGTTAATGACGCCGATGAAGATGTACTAGGTACTTTGATTTGCCCCTAGTGTCTACATGGGACTGGGTACAAGTGTAAAAGGACCCGATCTCATGGTAGAAAGAAAGAAAGAGGGGGTGGGGAAGAAGGAAAGAAAGAAAATTATTTCCTTAAAAATAACATCTGCATTTTAAGATTTTGTAGATTTAAAATGTGAGCCAGAAATGATATTGTTTGATCAGGCATTGTCTGTGAGATGTAACTCAAGGCAAAATGTGACTACTTTAAACAATTTATTCCAGGAGACTTACATATCCCAGTAAACACACATTTTACTTGATTTTTGCCTTTCAGCATTCGGGTGTTAGCAGGGCATTGTGCGTGTTAGGCAAGCTCGCCACCAGCTGAGTTACATTTTCAGGCTGGCCTAGATCTTTTCTGAGAGTCGTCCGGAAACAACATTCACATTCTAGAGTGACTCCTGCCACCTGGGTGCCATCCCTGTTTGTCTAAGTCGTGCCGATCTCATGTTGTTTATGTTTCCTTGGAGTCAGGACACATTCATTTTTCAGTGCAATTCAGAAGCTACAGAACTCAGCAAAAACAAATCCAGTGGTCAATACGTATTATACTATATAAGTAAGACTGATTTTAGTTTTGGGTATCAATTGATTGTAGTTTGTAGGTATAGCTTCAAAATAACCCAGTTTTCTTTAGTTGGCTGTTATTGTTTGTCTAGGGTTGTGTCCTCATGAGCTCTTCCCTGTCCACATTAGCATGTCTATTGGTGTTGTCCTTGTTCTGGTCATGTTCAGGCAGCCATGTGATGAGACGTCATGGATGCAGCTTCTCACATTTCTAGGAGACACAATCTCACAGCAAACTCCATGGAAGAACATAAATTAGTTATCTATAACAAATGGTCATAAACCATACACTGGAAAACATAAATATGCAAGAAACATTATACAGATTGAGCAGGTTGCAATTATGTATTTAGGAATATGTATGTATATATTTCTTACATATTGTTGTTACTTATGTAGATATGTACATATATAACAGCAATAAAAGAAAAAGAGACCATGAATTTGAAGGAGAACAAGGTAGCAAAGGTACATACAAGGATACAAGGGTCTGGATGGAGGAAAAGGAAGGTGAAATGATGTAATTATATTATCATCACCAAAATATACATTTAAGATTTAAAAAATAACCCAAGAAGATAATTTTCTAGGAAAATTTCAAAAAATTATATGATATAACATCGATTTGTATTTAACAAGAAAGTGTAGTAAACTGGAAAAAACAACTCGGCTTTCAAGAAATATCAATTTCATTCTCTTATATCAAAATAAATAAACACCTGCTTGATCTTTGTAAGTGTAAATCCACACTTTACGTGGAACAAGATTTCAAAATGCCATTAGCCAAACTAGAATCCTAATCAGAATGGACAGTTCTATGTGTGGCTGTTTCTGCCCCTCACCCCTTAACATAAAGATGAGATACTGACTTAGACTGGACTTAACTAACTGTTCTTCCATGCAGACAGCATGACAGCCTTTTGCTTACCTCTGATGTTTAGGAGCCAAGGTTAACAGAGAACACGTTCAGGCCCAAGGCTAGAAGACATTTTCTGGCCCTTCCTCTGTACAGGTAATGTTCATCCCAAGCAAAATACCCTCTCTACACCCATACACACCCTGTCTCTAAGGACTGCTCACTGTCCTGGTTTACTCAGTGGCTGTGGTAAAATAAAATATGATTATAACTTATTAAACTCTTTGAAAACTATAAAATACTGAGCACAGACTAGATACCTACATTGCATGTTTTATATAGTTTCATCAAGAAAACAAGCCTCAAGCAATGCACATGTTTCATTAATCTGTTCCTTCTAAACACAATAAGCAGCACCAATCTATTCCATGTGCTTTCTTTGCCATCTTCCTGTGTAAAGAAAATATCTTTTTTTTTAAACTACAGCTCAGGTGAGCTGTTCACTGACACCTATTTCGAATCAAGTCAGAAGCACAACTTATCCTATGAAGTCAAATCTAAATAACAAAAAGATGATGGAGTCCAATGTTGAAATAACGATATTCACTGATTCGTGTCGTGTTGGGAGAAAATGTGCCATGCTACAATCCCAGGACTCATCATCTATTTTGCTAACAAACATGCATTGCCCTCACAATGTGTAGCCACCATAGGGTAATTAATTCGTAGTTAGTATATGCCTTGATGGTAATTCCCCCCATCGGCTCAATAAGTCATATACTGTAATGTTTGTTTCTATTTTGGGCCAGAAAATGTGTGCATAGTAAATGTTTTCAATTGAAATTTAATCCCACCTGTAACTTTAATTTTATATATATATATATATATATATATATATATATATATATATATATATGTTTTTCAAGACAGGGTTTCTCTGTGTAGCTTTGTGCCTTTCCTGGAACTCGCTCTGTAGACCAGGCTGGCCTCAAACTCATAGAGATCTGCCTGCCCCTGCCTCCCAAATGCTGGGATTAAAGGCGTGCACCACCACCGCCCGGCTAATATATCTATATCTGTCTGTCTGTCTATCTATCTATCTATCTATCTATCTATCTATCTATCTATCTATATCTATACCTATACCTATCTATCTATCTATCTATCTATCTATCTATCTATCTATCTATCTATCTATCTATATCTATATATAAAACAAGGGAGTATAAAGAGAATACATTTTATAATTTCTGTAGTAGTAAGGATTGGACCTTGGGCTCATCCACACTAGGCAAGGGCTTCACCATTGAGCTTTATCCTCAGCCATTTGTTTGTTTTGATACAGGGTCTCTCTATAAAGTGCCGACTGTCCTGGAGCTCACTACACAGTGCAGGCTAGCCTTGAATTTACAGAGCTTCCCTAGTGCTGGGAATAAAGGTATGTGTCAACCAAGCATAGCCTTATTCCCAGACTTTATAATTTACTTTATTAAAAATCATATTTACAGCCAGAAAGTTGGGTTTTGATTAGTTATGCTTATCTATATTGAATTATAATAAACTGAATCACAACAAAATGTTATCATGTCTTTAATATACTTATTTATTCCTTCAAAAATATTTTAAGGAACATTACCTTGACAACTCATGCTCAATTATTTATTAATGAAAAATTCTGCATAACTTGAAATTTAATATTTGCATTTTAAGGCAATACAACTTTATTTTATATCATAACTCAGACTATGAAACTCCACTAAATATTCTCATTAGCTTAACTCAAATTTTGGATATAATAAATATGCCAAATTCTAGCATTATCCTAGGTGCTATAAATATTCATTAGGCATGCAGAAACAATGGGGTTATAAGTTTCTGCTAGCACAGAGATGAGAAAAATATGTTCTGCAGAATCTGTGATATTTCTTTATTCAACCAGAACCATGAATACATGTGGCAGTTACATTTATTGCTGTGATAAAAATAACTGACCCGAGCATCTTAAGGAATGAAGGGCTTATTTTGGCTTACAATTTCAGGAAATATATAATCCATGTGGCAGGGGAGGTATGGTGGCAGGTGCAGAAAGCACTCTGGTCACATGACCTCCACAGCCAGGATGCTTTCTCCTTTCAATCCAGTCCCAGGACTCAAGTCTAAGGAACATGGCACCCATATTTATGGCGAGTCTCCTACCTCAATTAGCCTAATTGAGAGAATCCCTCCTGGATTTCCTGGAGATTTGTTTTCATAGTGTTTCTAAATCCCATCAAGTTGACATCAAGATTAACTATCACAGCGTGGTAGCAAGACAAACACCTCTCTGTGTCTGGTGTTTGATCACATTTTTAATACTTCAAAACCAAATGGGTTTTGCTGATATAAAACAGTAAATATGTGAAAATCTCTTGCCATGTCTGACTTAGTTACTTTTCTATCACTGTGATAAAACACCATGACCAAGGCAACAATTTATAGAGGAAATTGTTTATTTGGGGCTTAAAGTTTCAGAGGGTGAATCCATGATCCTCATGGTGGAGAGCATGGTGGCAGGCAGGCAGACAGGGTGCTGGAGCAGTAGCTGAGAGCTCATATCTTGATCCACAGTCACAAGGCAGAGAAGTGGGGGGATGGCCGGGAATGGAGCAAGTCTTTTGAAACCTCAAAGTGCACCCCAATGACACATCTCCTCCAACAAGGTCATACCGCCTCATCCTTCCCCAACAGCTCCACCAACTGAGGACCAAGCACTCAAACATATGAGCCTATGGAGGCCATTCCCATTCAAAGCATCACAATGTCTTTGTTTCTTTTCAGAATGCAGCATTTCATAGAAATTGAGGTCTTAGAATTGTATTATGCGGTTTTTCTAAAAGCAATAAAAAAGATTGTATACACACAAAAAATGCTTCCTTATCCATTAAAAATAGCATCACCTCTTTTCTCAGAATCAATAAGCAAATAAAAATAGATGGGATTACAATTACTGGATGCAAAAATTCTAATCTTAGAGGAATTGAAGGCAAATAAGAATATCTGCAATGTGCTTTCCTGCGGAGCTATGTTCTACAAAGCAGAACACACGATGTTTCCACTTGAGGCTTACTGTGGATTTCGGAAAACAATATTCAATTCAGTGATTTTTATTACTCAGACAAATTCATTGCCATGAGTTCAATTTATTCATAACATTTTAAAATTTATTAAATTGTAAAAGACTTCGCATTAGCACCACCCCAAATATTTAGCCATATGTGCCAGCTGTTGATTGTAGGCCTGTCACAGGAAACTTGGCATATTTCCAATCAGATGTCTCTACTGTGTCCAAAACAGAGCATTTTTAAACACAGACCTTCTGTGCTGAAGGATCATGAATCTCTAAATGAGCATAGTTGGGAGAGTGCAGAGTAGGTATTGATGCAAAACCATTAGTCCAGGGTGATAAAGCTGAAAGTCAAGGACATCTCCTAATGGTGTGGTGCCATTAAAAGCCAAAGACGGCTTACTGCTTGCACACATATAAACTCATATATGCTCACATTCAAAATAATTATGATAGCTAACATTCTCTCTCCCTCCCTCCTTCTCTCCTTTTCCTCCCTCCTTCCCTCCCTCCCTCTTTTTCCTCTCTCCACTCCCCACTCTGTATGTTTGTTTGTGCCTCATATTTTTTCCATTTTATCTTTGATAATTTCTTACATATATATGCTGAATTTTGGTCATTTTCCCTTCCTGTTCCCCCTTCTTTTTCCAACAAGCCTCCTCCTGCAGGGATCCATGAGACCTCACCCCTCACTGAGGGAAGATGGGCAATCAGTGGATGGTGGGGGAGAAGGTATCATTGTTTTGTGATAGGGCTTCACTTTGTAGCCCAAACTGACCCGGAACTAGGCTATGCTGACCTTGAGTTCACAAGGCTGAAGCTTGTGATTGAGGTTCTGAGATGCTGGGATTGTAGGCATGCTGCACCAATGCCAGTAAAGTTAGCAGTATTTACTGCTTGTTCTGTGTGGTCTGAGTAATTTGCAGAGTTGTTTAAATCTGCACAGAAGGAAGTATTCTTATCATGTGTCCAAAAAAAAGTGACACATCAGATATCACATTGCTTGTTCAAGTCTGAACCCACACATCAAATCACTGTGCTATGTAACTCTCTTGTGCTCTCTCTGTCTCTGTCTCTGTCTCTGTCTCTGTCTCTGTCTCTCTCTCTCTCTCTCTCTCTC
>CABHPH010087225.1:0-10605 GCA_902168325.1 Peromyscus nudipes
ACACACACACACACACACACACACACACACACACACACACACACACACCCCGAAAGCAAACTGAGCAAGTCAGAAGCCAGCATTTCTCTCCGTGGTCTCAGCTTCTGTTCTGCCTCTGGTTTCCAGCCTTGACTTCGAGTTCCTGTCCTATTTCTCACCATGATGGACTGTGATCTACACAAGTAAGCCAAACAATCCCTTTCGTCACCAAGTTGATTTTGGTCATGATGGTTATCATTGTAGTAGAAACCTAAACTGAGACACAAACCCCCTGTCAGGAGAGCTGGTAAATACTTTCCCCATTTGGTAGGATGCCTGCTCACTGTGGACCATTTCCTTCATCAGGCAGCAGCTTTGTGGGGGGTGGAATCACCCCACAAGGCAATTGTACTGTGCTCAGCATCTTCCTCAATTTCTTTCATCAGTATGTATAACTTTGCATTCTGGAATTCCTTTACCTCCTTAGTTAAACCTGTTATTAGGTATTTATTTAGTTGTAAATTTTTTGTTAACTATTGTGAATGAGATTGCTCTCAAGATTCCCACCCACACACTTTGGTCATGGTATTTTATTTATTTATTTATTTAATTTTTTAATTCATTTTACATACCAATCAAAGATCCCCCTCTTCCCTCCTCCGGCCCCTCCAGCCTCCTCCTCCCAACCCACTCCCCATTCCCTCCTACAAGAAGGTAAGGCCTCCCATGGGGAGGTACATTTAGGAGAGGCAGGTCCAAGCCCCTCCCCCTGCCTCAAGGCTGTGCAAGGTGTCCCATCATAAGTAGTGGGCTCCAAAAAGCCTGCTCATGCACCAGGAATGGATTCTGATCCTACTGCCAGGGAGCCCCTTAAGCAGATCAAGCTTCCCAACTGTCTCACTATGCAGAGAGCCTAGTCCAGTCTCATGCAGGCTCTACAGCTGTTGATCTAAATTTCATGAGTTTCCACTAGTTTGGTTTGGTTGTCTCTGTATGTTTCCCCATCATGATCTTGATGCCCTTGCTCACAGAATCCCTCTTCTCTCTCTTTGACTAGACTCTTGGAGCTTGGCCTGGTGCTTGGCTGTGGATCTCTGCATCTGCTTCTGTCAGTTACTGGAGAGAGGCTCTATGATGACAGTTAGGGTATTCACCAATCTGACTACTGGAGTAAGCCAGTTCAGGCACCCTCTCCACTATTGCTAGTAGTCTAAGCTGGGGTCATCCTTGGGGATTCCTGGGAACTTCCCTAGCACCCAGTTTTTCCGTATCTCCATGATGTCTCCTTCTATCATGATATCTCTTTCATTGCTCTCCCACTCCATCCCTGGTCCAGCTTGACCATCTTGTTTCCTTATGTTCTCATTCCCCCATCCCCTACCCTCTATTGCCCACCCCTCATTCTCAGTTTACTCATGGAGATCTCATCTCTTTTCCCTTCCCAGGGTGATCCATGCATCCCTCTTAGGGCCCTCCTTGTTAGCTAGCTTCTCTAGATCTGTGGGTTGTTGTTTGGTAATCCTTTGCTTTACATCTAGTATCCACTTATGAGTGGGTACATGCCATGTTTGTCTTTCTGAGTCTGGGTTACCTCACTCAGGATGATATTTTCTAGTTCCATCCATTTGCCTGTAAAGTTCATGATGTCATTGTTTTTCACTGCTGAGTAGTACTCCATTGTGTATATGTACCACATTTTCTTAATCCATTCTTCGGTTGAGGGGCATCTAGGTTGTTTCCAGGTTCTGGCTATTGCAAATAATGCTGCTATGAACATAGCTGAGCATGTGTGGTATGATTGAGCATTCCTTGGGTATATGCCCAAGAGCAGTATAGCTGGGTCTTGAGAAAGACTGATTCCCAATTCTGAGAGACTGCCATACTGATTTCCAAAGTGGCTGTACAAGTTTGCATTCCCACCAACAGTGTAGGAGTGTTCCCCTTGCTCCACATCCTCTCCAACATAAGCTGTCTTCAATGTTTTTAATCTTAGCCATTCTGACAGATGTAAGATGGTATCTCAGAGTCGTTTTGATTTGCATTTCCCTGATGCCTAAGGATGTTGAGCAATTCCTTAAATGTCTTTCAGCCATTTGAGATTCTTCTGTTTGGCTCTGTATCCCATTTTGTAAATTGGATTGTTCAGTATTTTGATGTCTATTTTCTTGAATTCTTTATATATTTTGGAGATCAGCCTTCTGTCAGGTGTGGGGTTGGTAAAGATCTTTTCCCATTCTGTAGGCTGTTGTTTTGTCCTATTTACTGAGTCCTTTGCCTTACAGAAGCTTCTCAGTTTCAGGAGGTCCCATTTATTAATTGTTGCTCTCAGTGTCTGTGCTACTGATGTTATATTTAGGAAGTAGTCTCCTGTGCCAATGTGTTCAAGACTACTTCCTACTTGCTCTTCTATCAGATTTAATATGTACAACTTTTTGTTCTGAAATTCCTTTACCTCCTCAGTTAAACCTATTATTAGGTAATAGTAAAATTGTAAATTTTTTGTTAACTATTGGGAATGAGGTTGCGCTCAAGATTTCTTAGTAAATTTGTTATTGTGTAGAAAAGCCATGATTTCCGTATGTTTATTTTGTATCATTCCTGAATTTCTCTGTTCTAATGGTCCTTTGGTTAGGTATTTAGCTTTTTCTATGTTAGAAATACATCACTTGCAAATTGTAATAATTTATTTTCCTATCCTCATCTGTACACCTCTTCCTTCTCTTGGCTAAGGGCTGTAGTGAAAACATTATCATATTAAGCATTTAAAAATTTGGTAAAATTTCAGGAAACTTTTGGGTTGTTCCTTGGAACATTTTTATAACAAATTTAGTTGAACTACTTTTAACTCATCTATCCGTGTTTTCCATGTCTTCTAAGTTGACATTTGTTCATTTCTCTTAGATTTTACAATTTATCAGCATATATTTATCCAAAACAATCCCTATTTTTTTCAATTTTTGTGATATTTAAAGTCTCATTTTTTATTGCTAAGTTTGTTTACTTGGGCATTTTCTTTTTTTCATAGATCAGATAAATATGTTCATTTTATGTTTTCAAAGAGCCAGCTCTTTGTATCATTGATCTTTTGTGTGGCTTCACTTTTTTTGGGGGGGGGTGTGGAGGCCTTTTATCAGTTTATTTCTGCTTCGATGATTATTATTTCTTTCCTTCTAATTTTAGGTTTGGTTTATTCTTGCTTTTCTAATGCCTTGAGAGACATTGTTGGTTGTTTATTTGAAATATATTTCCATTTTTCTTTTAAAATATTTACTGTGTGTGTGTATGTGTGTGTGTGTGTGTGTGTGTGTGTGTGTGAACATGACTATTGGTACTTCAGAGGCTAGACACATCTGATCACCTGGGAGCTGGAATTACAGGCAGTTGGTTGTAAGCTGCTAGACTTTCATGCTTGGGAACCTAATCAGGTCCTCTGGAAGAACAGTATCTGCCCTTAACCATGGAGCCGTCTCTTCTGCCCATTCTTTCTGTGTTTCAGATGTGAGGCACAGAATGAGGCATTATTTTCATCTCTAGACCACTACTCGTTTTGCTTTGCTCCTAAGTTTTTGATATGTTTTTCCCATTTCATCTGTTTTGAGATAATTAAAAGATTCTCTCTGACTTCTCCAATGATTCACCTTTTCATTGAAAAGCATGCTGTAGTCTTGTTTGTTTGTATGCTTTCCAGTTTCTTTTGTTGTTGGTATCCAGCTTCATTTCAATGTGACCAGAAAAGACAAAGAATGTGATGTGTTTTAACTTACTAAGGGTAGTTTGTAGCCTCATATGTGCTATACTATGGAGAAAGTTCCAAGTTCTGGTAAAGGAATGTGTATTCTGCAGCTGTTGAGAACATTCTATAAATGCCTGTTGATCCCATTAGCTCAACGATACAGTTTGATCCTGATGGTTCCATATTATTTTTTGTTTGAGTGACTTGTCTGTTGATGAGAATAGAGGTTTGAAATATCCACTGCAAGAGCCTCTGTCTTCCTATAGGTCTAATGACATTTGTGTTTATAACATTGGGTGCCCTGATATTAGGTAGATTTATAATTCTTTTTTTTTCTTTTTTTTCTTTTTTTTTTTTGAGACAGGGTTTCTCTGCGTAGCTTTGCGCCTTTCCTGGATCTTGCTCTGTAGACCAGGCTGGCCTTGAACTCACAAAGATCCGCCTGGCTCTGCCTCCCAAGTGCTGGGATTAAAGGCGTACGCCACCACTGCCCGGCGATTTATAATTCTTATGTCTTCTTGATGAATTAACTCCTTGATCTTTCTCTGATGACTAGTTGCCTTTGTTGGTGTCATTAAACAGAAACTTCTTTCCGAGACTTCCAGGATTCTTGTTTTATTGCTAGCTTGCCTTTCCATTCATTGTATATTCTTTATCAGCATTAACTCTCATTGTCCACATCACACTGACTCTCACTGTCCTGTTTTTATACACAATATCTTCTCTCATTACAAAACACTTTAGATTACTTTTTCATATATCTAAATCTATCTTACAAATTCTTTTTCTTCTTTCTATCATTCTCTGTCGGGCTCTTGCTGTACAGCTCAGATGGCTGGAGCTCACTGTATAGCCCAACAGAATTCATGATCCTCCTCCCTTAGTGTCCCAAGGATTCTAGGGTTCTACCGTCATGCCCGATTGCAAATTATTTTTTCATTACATGTTGCATATGGAATGTTAACAATGAAAGAATTAACATCCTCAACCTCCAAACCATTATCTATTATCCATATAAATTTTCCAAGTTCTAACTCAATAAAATCCTGGTCATTTTGTTAAAGCTTATAGTCTGGTAACTGCAGCTAAACATGCAGTCAATGCAAATTGACTTGGACTCTCAAGTGTTCATCATGTATGTATTGTTCTCTTTCCATGAAAATTGTCCTCATCAACACTCATCATAATTCATGCATCCTTCTGACCTCCCCATAACATTGTGACATGAGTCATATTAGACCTTTATCCTACACATATCACAATTCTAATAATTTTCTAAGTATCCCCAAATATCACATTAGACCCTTTTTCTTTTTTTGAGGCAGAGGCTCATGTTGTTGAGGCTGACATTGAACTTGCTCTGTAGCTAAGGGTAACTTGAACTTCTGATGCTTCTGCCTCTACCTGTCTTGCTCTGATTACAGTTGTGCACAGGCACACACAGTCTTAGGTGATACTGGGATGCTAATTCAGGGATTCAGGGATGCTAGGCAAGCACTGTGCTAACTAAGCTACATCCCTAGCCCTATAGCTTTCTTGAGACAGAGGATGTGATGTTGTTTATCCTTCTTTATGATGTCTCTGATGCCAATAAGTGCTTCATTGTGCTAACCTTCATGGGTGGAAGGAAGAATGCTTACCATTTTTACACTTAAAGCATACAGTGACATTATCGAATTTCAATGATTAGTCCTAGTATCCTTACAGGAGAGGTAAGATCTCCCTGTCTTAAATCTTAAGAGTTCGTATTACCTGGTAATCCTTTTCATTTTTATGAATTCTTACCTCTGTAGAGCTTTTGGCGGCACACTGGGAAAAAGTCAAAGACTCAAAGAAACATTAACTAAGTCACAGATGGTGACAAGACATTCCCTACTACTGAGTCACTGTGCCTGCCACCAATGACAGAGACATTCAGTAGTTATTTGTTGGCATCTCTGTCCTTCATTCACAAGCATTGGTTTGAGTAAGATTTTGGGCTTCCCAGGGTAGACGTTCCTATATATTCGAAAATCAGAATCTCCCATTTCAGTGAGCGTTAATGTTTCTTGGGTGCCAGATTAGTGTTAAGCTCTATTTAACCCTCCCCGACTCACAGCAAGTGTTAGCTGGTGCCACACAACCTCAAACCAACAGCATTGGCATATCGGTATATAACACAGAAAAAAACATGAATTTTACACATGGACTGAACATTGGCATCAACCTTGAAGGTGTGCAAGCGTAGCTGTGAGGACCTGCAGGGTCTCTGCCAGCTGTGCCATCCTAGCTGAGAATCTCTGTGCTTGGGCAGGGGCCTCTTGGGCCCTTCTCCACCCTTGCTGCAGCTCATTTCTCATACAACCCATTGTTCCCCAAGGATCACTGTTGATTTGTGCAGTATTCACATGAGAAAACAGGCATTAATTTCCTTCCCCAAATCGATGCTAATAGTCCTTATTAAGCATGACCTCTTTGAGATACATGGTGACCAATATAATTGGTCACCTCTACGTTAATAGAATAAATATGACCTTTAGATAAATATGTGAGGATGTTACTAGCTGTGGGGATTAACGAGCAGGGAATGAACTTTAAAATAAGAGGCTCTGAAGCATTTTTTTTTAAGACAGGTGAACTTTTAAAATATAACCAGGCTTGAAGATAGGAATATTTTAAAATTCTTGCTCTCAAATTCTTTTTTTTTTAAAGCAGGAAAGCTTGCTTGGTGAACTTTTTCACAGAGAGAATATATAGAAGATGAGAATAGGGCTGTTTTGATGGAAATAAGAGGGTGTGAAGAGAATAAAGCTGTTGTTCTACCATCCAGTCTCTGGTCTCTTTTACGCCAGGCATCTGTACAGTGTCCTTCATCATCCCTGCTGTGGTTTAAATGTGAAATGCTTTTCAACACTTGGACCCTGGCTGATTTCTTAAGGTTATGGAACCTTTAGGAGAAGGATCCTCACTGGAGGAAGTAGGTCACTGGTGCTTTGTAGGTGGGTCCCACCTCCTGGCCACTGTCTGTGAGGAGTCCTGCATACTCCTTCACCATACAGTTGCCAGCTGCAAGCTTTCTCTCCCGCTGTGATGGCTTTCCCTCTATGATGGCTGTCTCCTCTCTAACTGTGAGTCAAGATAAGCTCTTCTTCACCTGACTTGCTTTCTGGACAGGTGTTTTGGTCGCAGCAAGAAGAAAGCAACTCATTCAGACTCCAGCCAGAGGTCCCCCAACAGCTGCCTCCAGCACGTTTACTCTTCTCTGGCTTGTCCATTTGGCCAGACATTCTTGCATCTCAATTTCAGGCTCCACGAAAGAGGGCCAGTGTGCACAGTTCTGTTGGCTGATAACTGATTTGGACCGTCAATCCCAGAGTGCCAGTTAATGAATGAATACCCCCGTGGGAGGTGTCTAAGGGCTCGCTCAAGGACTGAATTATTTTCAACGTTTTTATTACTGAGTTAGTTTAAGGACAGGGCTGTCAAGTGAGTCACCCCCTACAGATGGCACAAAGCTGGGAGGGACAGAAAAATGCAGGGAGGGCAAAAAAAAATCAGAATAGAAATGACACTAGTTATCAGAATGCTGATTTGAACCTGTGAGATAAAATATGGAAGGAAGAAAATGGATAGCTTCATGTAGACCCAAGGTTCCCCTTTCTCAGATATGAGCTATGGCAGTGATATTGAACCACTTTACCATGGAATGCTTCCACACATGAACTGTTGTCAGTATTTTCTTTGCTTTTGCCAGTATTTTCTTTTCTTTCCTTTTCTTTTTTTGAGACAGGGTTTCTCTGTGTAGTTTTGGTACAGTTACAGTATTTTTATACCATCGTGACCATCTGAAAGTTACAACTTTGTGTCTCCATTAACATTTCATGATTGTATCATAGGCATCCCCCTGCTATGTAATTATGTTTGCAATGCCTGTAAATCATACCATAACACAGATATACCACTGTGGTGGCTTGAATGAGAATGGTCCTATAGGCTCATGTGTTTGAATACATGGTTCCCAGTTGGTGGAACTGTTTGGGAAGGATTAAGAAGTGTGGCCTTGTTGGAGGAGGTGGGTCACTGGGTATGGAGTTTTCAAAAGCCCATGCCAATCCCTATTACTATCTTTATTTATATTATTATCTTTCTCTCCCTTGTGCTTATGGATGAGATAGATACGAGCCCTCAGCTACAGCTCCCATGTAACGCCTGCCTGCCTGCTGCCATGCTCCCTGCCATGATGGTCATGAACTCTAACTGTCTGGAACTGTAAGCCCCTATAAAGCCTTTGTCCTATAAGTTGCCTTGGCCGTGATGTCTCTTCACAGCAATAGAAAAATAACTAAGTGTACCTAGGGGATAGGTTACAAGAAGTCACAGTGGTATTAAAAATAAAATATAGAAGGCTTTTAAAAATTAAATTGGAATGTATTTCTTTAAAAAAAACTTTTATACCCACAGAATGTGTACATTTAAAGGTATACATGAAACTTAAGGTAGAGCATCCATTCAAAAACTGGTCTCTCAATGTTTAATCTAAATATTTAATGTAACCATTTCTATGTAATATACATCGATAAATAGAACATCCAGGTATTTAATTTGAAAGCCCACCAGTACAAAGAAAATGACTATTTTTATATGAGGCTTTCATTTTTTAAAACATTGTATAACAAATACCAGAGACTGGGCAACAGATGAATGTCATAAATTAACAAGATATTTTTAAGTGTTTTGTAGGGAAACTATCTCTGTTTTCTTCCTTTTGTTTGCCATGCCATGTATATTATATAAATGAGTAAATGGTTCCAGAAATACAAATGTTTTGTTAAAATATTATAACAGTGGAAAAAAAGAGAAGTAACTAAGAAAATCTATAAGGTCATTCTCCCACTGTTGGAAGCGTGGCCAGGAGGGCTGCCCATGGCTGCATAGGTTGTGCCTTGCACAAAGCCAAGCATATTATTCTCAAAAACTATAATGTCTGTAGGAAGCTGTTTCTCTTGTTTTATTCTCTCAGTTTCTAAGGTTGCCTGCCATTTGGACCTCTAAGATGTTCACTTTTAAGGGCAGATATATGCCAGTAGTCCAGTGGGAAAATGGCATGGATGGAAAAAAAAAAGGGTACATGTTCTTTGAGGCTTTGGAGGAGTTTTTTCATGCTAGGAATGATTTAATTTTCTTGTTGGTCTGTGTGGTGAGAAGAATAACAGAGGGGCTGGAGAGATGGCTCAGCAGTTAAGAATGTCCACTACTCTTGCAGAGACCTCAGTTTGGTTTCCAGCACCCATATCAGGTGGATCACAGTCACCTGGAACTCTGGCTCCAGATGATTCAATGCCCCTTTCTTGCCTCTGAAGACACCTGTTCACCTATATCATTCACTCACACAGAAACACATACATGTAAATAAAAATAAATATTAAAAAATAACCAAAGTACTAAAAATACTACATATGCTATGGATCCCAGTATTTTACAACCCACCAATGAAAGGATCCCAGTATTTTACAACCCACCAATGAAAGGATGCCAGTATTGTACAACCCACCAATAAGATGACTCCAAGTCTGACTTTCTAATTAGCAAGATGGTTTCCATTGTAGCCTTGTCCTTGTTTAGTGTTCATTTTTTCCTCTGAAAAACAAGAACTTAGATTAGTCACGCCAATACGGATTTCAGCTTTGACACTGCCCTCTTCCATCATAGTTTCCAGTCACTGGAAAGATAGTTTCAAGAGGTAGAGGTGTTGCTATGTAGCTTATTACCTTTTAGTTGAATTTATCCATCCATATTAGAGTCTTTCAAGTTCCTCATGAGGATTCTAAGACAGTGTTCCCCCAAGTGCTGCTGTGAGATGCAAGAGGTTCCCAGGATATGCAGCCCCCCATCAAATTATTTCTCCCTAATTCTAAGATATGATTTGCCATTTTCAGATGGATGTGCAGAATATGAATTTCATGTTACGTTTCCAGATTCCATCATACTTCAACTGTCCTTTAAGAAGATATAGTTGTCCAGTCTCTCTCTCTCTCTCTCTCTCTCTCTCTCTTTCTCTCTCTCTCTCTCTCTCTCTGTGTGTGTGTGTGTGTGTGTGTGTGTGTGTGTGTGTGTGCCACTGTCCTTTAAGAAGATGTAGTTGTCCAGTCTGTGCGTGTGTGTGCATGTGTGCAGTTGATGCAGTTCAAAATAAGACAACTCACAATTATCTGGTTTCTTTCATCAACATACCACCATGTTCTTGTGGTACTGGAGACTGAACTTCCTACATGCTAAGCAAGCTCTCTACCCAATATCCCTAGCCCTGTCCATAATCTTTTGAGAGCTTGCTACAAGGCTTTTTTCTTCCCCAAATGTCCATCCCCCTGAGATCAAATTTTTCTTTATAATTTTTATTCAAAATAACATAACAGATTAGAAATAACTGCCAGATGTGGGATCCTCTGGAAATACTAAGAAGGTGAAGGGGGCCTGAGATCAAAACTTTAAGAACACATGCTTCAAAAGTTACCATGGCCGCCAGACTTCCTTTTCCTGCAGGCCATTTGCTCCTGCCACTTTTCTCCAGTCCTCCACTGCCCTGTCCTCGTTTGCTCCCATGAAGGAAGAGTCATCAGCAACTTGAAAAGCAATTATCCTGTAATAGTCTTTGGATAACTACTTATTATTTTTATGTGTGCACTTGTGTTTCATGGTGTGTGGTGTGTGGTGTGTGTGAGTGTGTGAGTGTGTGTGGTGTGTGTGTGGTGCATGTGTGGTGTGTGTGTGGGGTGTGGGGTGTGGGGTGTGTGTGTGGTGTGAGGGGTGTGTGTCTGTCTGTGTGTGGTGTGTGGGTGTGCATGTGTTTGTGTGTGTTGTGTGGGTGTGATGTGTATGTTGTGTTGTGTGTGGTGCATGTGTGGTGTGTATTTGTG
>CABHPH010087244.1:0-12978 GCA_902168325.1 Peromyscus nudipes
ACACACACACACACACACACACACACACACACACACACACGAGTGGGAAGCCTTGAGAGATGAGCTATATACAAAAAGGAAAAATTAGGAAAAATAAATAGTTAGAGATAGATCAAAGTTTGTAAATAAATATAAATGATAAAATGCATAAATTTTAAGAACACACACTGGCAGAAATGCTGGTTGTTCTCCAAACTTCCCTTCTGAGTTATCAAAGTTAACTTGTCTGAGAAACTCAACTAAAGACACGATTTTTCAGCCTCCCTGTAATTAGATATGGCCTTGTGTCTCTTGTGGTCAAGAGATGAATCCAGTAGTCATGAAGACAGCATGCAGACTGTTCTTTTAAAGGAAAGGACTATGTTCTCTCTCGTCCCTTGTTCCGGGGCAAATGCATAGACTAGAAAGGATAACCAGAGGCTACAGCACACTGAGGATGCTGGAGCGGTAACACAAAACACCAAGTCGGTTTACCAGGCTATACAGAATTTGATGTAAGGAAAGAATAAATTACCATTTTATGTGAGCCATGAGACTTTAGGGTCTCTTTGATGTAGTAGATTGATTAAAGTCCCAAGTAGTATACCAGATTCTATGAAATTGCTAATTTGTATAATATATTGAGAAGGTAGAAAGTAGACTTTCATTTAATTGTGTCACACTCTTCTAGAACAACCTTCTCCAAGCAATGGATGATGAGCTAAGTCCACGAAGACAAGAAAAGTATGATTTATTGTCACAGATTTAGAACCTAGGGAAACATAGTCCAGTTGCTGAGATGGTTCAACTTTCCATTACAGTTCCTTTCTGGAGGTTTGAAATATTTCACCTCCACTGTGGACTGCATGAAGGGAGGACTTCCTGATGAAAAGCACAAATTCTTCTATTCCCATAATCCCCCTGCAAAGCTGTGTGGCCACAGTGCTTCTTGTCAGGCTTGCTGGCTCCTTCGCTTGCAAAGGCTCATTATTACATCAAAATCACACTAGATCATATTAGTTCTCCCGTCCAGTTTCCTTTTTTAAAAGCTTGGAGCCTCATCACATCACAGGGAACTATTGTAAAAATATAGGGTAACAAATGTTTTCTGCCAGGCTCTGAAAACTGGAATGAGGCAAGTACCATGCATTTGCACCAAATTTACTCCAGACCATATTACCTGTAGAATCACTTGTAAGTTCTCAGATAAAAGTAAATAATGGAAATCATGCCAAAACAAATGAATAGTTTTCAATTCTTTAAATATTAAATAATGATACATTTCCTTATGAAAAAAAGGAAAAATGCACAGCAGTAAGGTCCATTTTCATGAAAAATTAGGTATATACTCTCTCCCATACATGTTCCACATATGTCTTTCTATTTCTGTGTACATGTGCAACAGAAGTGAGTGTGTGTGTCTATCCAAACACAATTAGTAGAAAAATGGAGCAGCACCATTCGTAACAGATCCTGTTTTGGTTTGAATGAGAAGTGTCCCCCATAGACTTGGGCATTTGAATACTTTGTCCCCAGTTGATGGCACTGTTTGGGGAGGTTTAGCAGGTGCAGTCTTGCTAGAGGAAGTAGGTCACCAGGGGGAAGCTTTGAGAGCACAGAGGCTTGACCTACATTTAGTTCACTTTCTCTGCTTTGTGCTTGTGATTGAAATGTAATCTCTCAGCTTCCTGTTTTGGCCATCATGCCTGCACACCATGGACCAGTTACATATGAGGAAACAATGCCTGCGAGGAGTAGACTTCTAGAATGTTCAACATAATCTTCTGTGTAAGTTGGGAGTAATGTTTTTATACACGTGTGTTCCCTCCAAGCAAATTTAGCTGCTGAAGCCTGACAATTTATGTACATTCATTTAAAGAAATACATGATTTAAAAATGTTTGAAGTCTATAGTAATTCCAAACTATGATCATTATAATACTAAAACCAGAGAAAAGTGTGAAAAGATTGCTACTATTTTCCATCTAAAACACAAGCACTAAAAATATAAATAAAAAAAATGCTACGGGCATGGCTATAAAAGCAGAAGCATTACATCAGAGGACAAAAGGAAATATCAAAAGGATGAGGTAAAATTGAAAATGCAAGAATGCTTAGGAAAAACCGCTAACAACATTTGAATTGGAGACTAACGATTTATAACTCCAACACTAATTGTTTTACCTAAAAGTTGCAGGTTTTACTCTTTTAGTTTGTTTTTTTTATTATTATTATTCTCTCATACAATACATCCAACTGCTGTTTCCTCTCCCTCCACTTCTCCCAGTCACCTACATACACACCTCCTCTCTCCCCCAGATCTACTCCTCTTCTGCTTCCCTTCAGAAAAGAGCAGGCCTCCCAGGGATATCAACCAAACATGGCATAACAAGTTACAACAAGACTAGGCACGGACCCTCATATCTGAGCTGAGCAAGGCAACCCAATAGGAGAAAAAGGGTTCCAAAGAGTCAGAGGTACTCCCACTGTTAGGAGCCCCACAAAAACATCAAGCTAACAATCATAATATTTCTGTGCAGTTCTTCTCTTAAATTTCACCCATCAAATTATTTAGAATTCATTTTTCTGTAATACATCTCAAAGGAGCATCACAACATTACTTCTCCTCTCTAGATTCCTCATGGTGAGACAGAAGCCCTTGGGCTTTTATCATGCCTACACCACTGGGGACAAGAATCATGTAGTACTGTGATATGTTGAAAAAAAAAACCTGGTCCCAGGAACCCAATTTAATTTTTCCATGTGGCAGCCACCTACACCAAAGGTTGGGCAAGCGAGGCAGGCGTCTGATGCTCAAGTTGACTTTTCAGAGTTAAATACAAAATACCAACCAACCCCACCACTGTGGATGGAAAGGAGTGACTCAAATGGCAGCTTCAGAAGTGGAAGTCACTTTGTTGAAGGACTGAGCTCTATCGTTATAATCCCCTACACGTGCCTTCCTCCGTCCATCTTGGCTTACTCCTCTGTATTGGTTGTAATGTCAGGATATGTGTGTATATCTGCTTTGTCAGCAGAAGGATGCCAGGGGGATAGCAAGCTTCCATTCTAAGACAGTCAATGATGCTCTTACTGGTATCCTGCAACCAGAAAATTTAACAGAAAACTTAAACTGCAAGAAGACACCCAAGTCCTTGTGCTTGAGACATTTTCCTGTATTTCTGGAGGAAAGCGAGCATCTTTTAAACTAAGACGTGAAAACCAGAAATAACAAAGAAAAGAAGAGTACGTTAAAAATGAATGATCAAATGAGAAACACACCCAAATGCAAGCCACATTTTACAGTGAGCATAATAAAGGGAATATATCTTCAGTGTTCCATTCATCAAACAAAAACAACAGGGGGAAGAAAGAGGCAATGCATGAAAAAAAAAGTACAAATAGACAAACTCGAGAAGCTTCCCATTTACTATAAATCAGTCAACCAACCAAGAGACAGATAAGTAGGATTTCCCCTCATTTCTATTGGGAAGGGGGTTTCCAATAAAAAAAAAGTATTAAAAATTGTCAAAAGTCACTGTTGCCAAGTATTTAGAAATGGATTGCTTCATATGCAAAGGCTTAAAAAAATGTATACATATCAGTAAGAACTGGACACAAATCCAACATTTATTCACAGGGAATAAATGGGTAAATCATGATATCATGCATATAGAAGAATGTTCCCCAGCTATTAGAAATAATAGGAAAATCTGTGCAACTCACACCATGTTGCTAAGGAACCCAGGTGATGAGGCAGGAGCAAGAACTGTTTTGCTACTTTCAAGAAAGGGGAGGAGGGAAAGAGGGAGAGAGGGAGGGAGGGAGAAAAACATTTAAATGACTAAAATATTAACAGTGACTAGCTCCACATGGCGATGGAGGTGATTCCGCAGAGCTTACACACTTCTAAATGATTGATGTTACAATAATAGTAATCCTTTATTTTTATAACTATTAAAAAGGATATATTCACTTAGAAAAAACATGAATATAACCAAAAATAACAAAAGTAAAATATTTGAAACACACTTGGAACTCATCATATGAGACATATTCCGTCTCAGTTAAAAACCTCAAGCCGTCTTTGACGTCTTTTGCTTTCCCCCTAAAGACAATCTGTTTCCATACTTTATTAACTTGACTTTCACTCAACACTTGCGGTGCATTTTCTGAACCCCGCTTTGCTCTGTTTCTCTGTCTTCTTTTCACAATCACTTTCTCTTAGGATTCTGCTGAGATCATTGGTCACTCTTGACCTAAGCCTGGGTTCCTAACATACTTCTGTCCCCTGTTGTCCCTCACACCACAGAGTCATCCCCCCATCACCTTCAGTGACACCAGAGAGCTCCCTCTGGCTCCAAATTCCTTACTATGACATTCCAACTTGCTGGTCTAACTTTGCATCACCAGACCATGTCTTTCACACACACTCCTCTGTTCTGAACCCCAGGAACCGCTTGCTCCTAGGACAACTCACCATTCTCTACCACTCCCCCAACATTTACAACTCCATACCTTTGATCACAGTGTCGCCTCAGAAATTAATGCCCGATTCACCTGTTACAGAAACTCTGATTATTTTTCAAGATTTTTACCAAATTGAGTCACCCCAATGAAGTCTTTACCTAATCTTCAATTTAGAAAAATAACAAACACAAAAGCGACTGCTTTTCTTAATCAATATCCCACACTCTTAAGAGTTTTCCTCTCTTTATTGCAATGCAGATCTTTTTTGAATCCATTTTCTTTTAAACTTGTCTTTTTATCCCTTGAGGTGCCTTGGGCAGGACATATATGTATCTTAGACACTTTGAAAAGAAATGTATATATACAGAAAGTTAAGGAACACTGCTGCCTCCCAGACTATGTGCTAGGCAAAGCCGCATCTGGCTGTTCTCAAAGCACACTCTGTTTTGTGGGCATTGTCACTCCCATTTTCCACGTGGCTAGAAACAATGTTGAGAGCGGAAGTGACTTGTCAGAAACTACCAGCATTGGCAGGTCTGAGATTCTATTCCCAGGCGGCCCTCTCACTCCAGGCAGTCCTTTGATCACGTGATCCATGCTTCAACATAAATATAGATGAAGCTGGGTGGATCTGAACACACGGAACATGCTGGATCCAAAAGTCCAGTTCCCCAGTGGAGAAAATGCCCATCGCATAACTTTCAGTTTGCTCTAAGCTGAAAACCCTGCACCCCAGGATCTGTTATTCCTCTCAACCTATGTTCCTACAGGAATGCCACTACTTTGTGATCAGTGTCCACACTTACATGTTGTTGCATTTGAAAGCTTTGTCTGTGAACTCAGTTTTTTACAGAATTTGAAGTCCTGTCTTCTCCCAAATTCTAGTGTCATCAGTAGTATCTATAGCAGAGATCCTCATCCATTCGATTGTCAATCAATGTCTTTCTGCCTCGTCCTCTCCTTCTTATTCTGTACTTTAGACTTGGAACTCTGAGAGGCTGATGAACTGGAGGACAAAGGGGTCTCCCAAACATGCTTCTCACTACCAGTATGGGTACCAGCATCTCTGTCCACTGGAGAATCTGGAATTCTGGATGACTTCTGGGTTTGTTCAAATCTTGAGATGCCTGGGACTTGATCCTCAACAAACAGACAGCAAATTCTACTCATACCCAACTTGGTTTCCCAGAGCTACCATAAAATTACCACTGTGATAACTTCAAGTATCACAGTTCTGTAGGCTAGAAGTTCAAAGTCAAGGCTTTAGCCAGGGCGGTTTCTTCCATAGGCTCTGAAGGAGCAACCAACTCATAGATCTCCTCTAGTTTCCACTGACACCTGGAATTCTTGACATTCTGTGATTTGTAGATGCATCATTCTCATCTCTGGCATCTCCCCCATGAACTTGAACCACTGTCGCTACGTGTCCTCAATCTGATTCTTAAGGATATCTGTTAGTGAGTTCAGGTCCATCTCAAGCCAGGATGATTTCATCTTGAGATACTGTTCTATTTGCAAAGACTGTCATCAGCTCCTAGGCTGAGGTTGATAGTGAATGACAAATCATTAAGGAGCCACTAGTGTATTCATGTCAACATTGGCATAAGGTTTACTATATAGCAGAGTTATTTAAATTATTTGCATCAACTGACAACAATTTTATTCTGACAACAATGGGAAAGTAATCACTTTCATTTTAAAAATAAGGGTATTAAAAACATAAATGGCCCAGCCATTTCCTCAATAACCTAACTCAGAAATTCATCCTCTTTTACAAGGGGCACCTGTTTTAGAAGTCTTCATCAGTACTAAGTGCCCTACTTAATAGCTGGGACCACATCTACAGCATCACATTCTTAACCTCCAGGTCCCAAACCAAACCATCTCTGGCAAAAAACAACATATGTGAGACGTCAGTTTCTATTCAACCATATCAAGTATCACTAATTTATGGTGGTATTGTGTTCCCCAAAATATTGTGTATGCTAATAAACTTATCTGGGGTCAGGGAACAGGACAGCCACAATATTAAACATAGAGGTTAGGCAGTGGTGGCATACGCCTTTAATCCTAGCATTCCAGAGACAGAAATCCCTCTGGATCTCTGTGAGTTCAAGGCCACATTGGAAACGGCCAGGCACGGTGATACACACCTTTAATCCCAGAAAGCCACACCTTTAATCCCAGGGAGTGGTGGTAGAAAGCAGAAAGGTATATAAAGCGTGAGGACCAGAAACTAGAGGCATTTGGCCTGGAGAAGCATTTGGCCTGGATAAGCATTCAGGCTTCTAGCAGCAGTTCAGCTGAGACCCATTCTGGATGAGGGCTCGGGGCATCCAGTCTGAGGAAACAAGATCAGCTGAGGATCCGGTGAGGTGAGATAGCTGTGGCTTATTCTGTCTCTCTGACCTTCCAGTGTTCACCCCAATACCTGGCTCAAGTTTGATTTTATTAATAAGAACATTTAAGAGTCATGCTACACTAATTGATCCTAGAATTTAAGTTTCTTTTCCCTTTCCTGCAATAAAATACCCTGGAAAGAGCAACTTAAGGGAGAAAGGTTTTATTTTGACTCATAGTTCAAGGGTGTAGAATATCATCGTTGGGAACTCAAAACAGGAGCTTGAAGCAACTGGTCACATCACATCAATAATCTAGAACAGAGAGTAAGGGATGCATGCATACTTGTGCTCAGCTCACTTTTCTACTCTTACATAGTCTAGGATCCCTTGCCTGGGGAATGGTGCCACTAACAGTGAGCAGGATGCCAGTTAAGGTAATCAAGATAACCTCCCACAGTTATGCCAAGGGACCCATCACCCAGGTGAGTCTGGGTTTTGTCAAGTGCCAATCACAGGGTTATTTCCTATGGAGCTTTAAGTGTTCCACATGTTTACTAACCACCAGTTCCAGCTGGTCTCGGGATAAGACCTCTTTGTGTACAACCATAGTTCTAGAAACTCCCCCCCACCCCTTATTTTAGCAGTTTCTTTTTCAGAAAAGGAATGAAGAGAGGAAGGGAGGGAGAGAAGCAGGAGAGGGAGAGCTGTGAGGGAAGGGTAACTGAGGGTGGCTGAAGACTAAAGTTTACTCTCGATGTCTCCAGTGGCTAGCAGCCATGGTCTCAGCTTCTTGCCTGCCTGACTGCCTACCCCTATGCTATGTATCTGCTTCCCACAGATGACAGACAGGGCAAGACTGGACCACATCAACACAATGGACAGCCAGACAGAAGCCCAGGCTCAAAATCCAGACCCCACCAGACTTTGTTTGAAATTCAGAGACAAGTCTGGGCTTCAGGCGCATTCTTGGAAAAGCTCTGGTGTTAGGAAGAAGCCCGGCTTCAATTGCTGAGAAAAAAAATACCAAATAATGAGTTTATTTCTAAGTCAGTGATGGAGGCTGGCGGTGAATTGGGATACACATGGCAGGAAGGCAGCAGGTGGCTGCTTCTGCTGCGGCATCCCAAAATAAGGTCCAGGCACTGTTCTTTGCAACTCAACTTCTCTTCCATAAACTTCTCCACAGAGAATGGCACTTTCTACAACTCTTTACAATTAGTCATTTAGTCATAGTTTTTATTTAAACACATATACCAACTAGAGGAAAAATATTAGAAAAAAAAAAAGACATACAGCAAATTCCAAGGAGACAACAAAATGTCTATGTGTTGTATGTCCAGCCTGAAACCTCGGGGATCACTAGGGACTTGTTTAGTTTGGGTTATACTTTTATTGTGTGGCACACATTAGTATCTAGACTTAGGCAACTTGGTCTAGACACTGTTTTTCTCATCGGTCCTTCTTGTAGGTCTACAAGCCATGCTTTAACTGGAACGTATTCTGCTTCCTTTTCCTGCCCACCTAACTTTTGAAAAGTCTACATATGCCACTGACTTCCATTGTAGAGGTAGACCACAATAAAACTGCATTAAAAAAAAAGAGCTCACTTAGTCACGTAGTGTTAGCTGTGGGGCTCTATTCTTATGAGCTATTTCAACAGAAAGTCCATGGGTCCAGATGTCCAGGTGTAGAGGGTGTTGTTTCTTTAATGGTAGTTCACTCAGTACTGAAATGATATTTATATTACTACATAATATAATAAATATTACACACACACACACACACACACACACACGCATATTTATATATATATATAATTCCCATAAACAACTGACTTGAGAGACATGCTTTATATCACAATTGAAAGTCACTTGATAACCACTACCTGTTCTATTTTACTCATGCTGAAGATAGATTCTTACACAGATGAGAAAAGCTCAGCCTTGAAAGATAACTTGAACCACTGAACCATCTTCTGACCATTGGTAACAGGCCAGAGTCAAGAGTATGTGTCCATGCTCCAGATCTACCCATCACAATCTCTGCAGGGACAAAAACAATTCCAATAGAAAATAACCACCAAACCCTCACAGCAGAATTCCTGAAGGCATAGCTGCATCCATTCTTCTGAATCTTCCCAGGTTTTCAGCTGGAGTCACTACATGACTTTAGAAACTTATCCTGCATCCGTACATTATCCAGACCCCTACACTTACTATGTTTCACTCAGTAATAAACCAATGGCAGGACAGACATTACTTCAAAACTACAGACATGGCCTGGAATTTCTTCCGGACGTTCTGGCTACAAATGACTGGCACATTCACTAACCTTTGTTAAGATTTCTCACATCTGATACAGGGACGTTCGAGCCACATAATCTTTGTTAGACGGTGCTATCCTTGGCAATGTCCTTGATCTCTAGTCACATGATGCCACCAGCTTCCTCCCACTCCTTTCTACCCCTGTCCCCAGCTGTAACAGCCCCAAATACCATTTACAGTGGCTAAATGTCCCCTTAGGAGCCACAATCACCCCAGGATGATAACAATTGATATGGTGAGAGACTATCTCAAAAACAGAATGACCTCTTACTGGGACCCCACCTCTTACAGTTCCACCACCAGCTGACAGTTCCACCCAGACAGATGCTGAACCTACAGGCTACAGCAACTTCGTGCTGTTGAACTGAACACTTGAAAATGCTTGAAATGCTAAATTTCACGTCCAGTACATCCCAGCCCATTTTTAAAGCAAATCACAAGGCCTAATCCCACAAAGCACCTAGCTATGTTTTAAAACACTCCTATTCTTACATTTTCCTTTTTCTGCTGCTGCTTTTCTTTTCTTTTTTTTTTTTATTTTTGCTTGCTTGCTTGTTCTGACACTAAACTCCTTAGCTAAGGAACCCAAGGACTCGAATTTTCTTTACCAGCAGGACTCCACAGCTGCTGCAGAGCAGTGTACATACATACCAGGACGGATTTCTGGAGACTCCTGATTTAAGAGCCTTCTTGTGAAACACATCAAATCCAGATCCCCTAAGGACCCAGCCTGTAGGCCACAGAAGCCCAAAGACCTTCCAATTACCATGATAGTCTTGACAAAAGATGGTCTGGCATTGAGCTGTGAGGCCATTATTTTCATTTAAACCATACATGTCATGTCCTGTTTGTGAGAAACACGTTAAACAACTCAGAAACACATTCACAGTGGGCTCTGAAGTGGGATTCACATTCCTATGGGCTGGTGTACTATAAACTGTGGGGAGGCTGCTAGGGAGGGTGGGACGGCTCATCCTCAAAGCTCTACTGACAGTGGAGGCTTCCTGTCCTTGTCTGATGTAAGCCTTACAATTTTCTTATGCCCCAAAGTATAATGAGCCTATATTATCTACAGGAGCTTGAGTTCCTTAGACAGTCAGCCTTAGTAAATTTTAGCTTCGTTACAATGTGATGAGTTCAGCTAAGGAAATAGCCAAGAGGAAGACAACTGCCCCATTTCCACCTACATTGCAAGAAACGTTCTGTCCGTGACCGAAAGGCAATTTGGAGATAAGAACCTACCCAGGAAAAGCAAACTCTGAAGATGAACCATCCCACCACAAAAGTACCTTAGATGGCAATGCACCCCCACAAGGTATAAGCGGACACACTCCTCATTCTCCAAAGAAACATATGACTAAAACATGGAAGAAACTACCCAGACAAGTGTAATTTGAACTTTACATGCTACTCACTTACCAAAAATACAGTACTTATATACAAACCTCTTGGAGTAGTACAGTCTAATATATTAAAATTAGAACCTACATCTAGGACTGCAGCCAAGTCAAATAATAAACAGTGTGATAACTATGTCTGCTTGTGCGCCATGACATTTCTTTAGGGAGAAAGATTTATCATTTTAACCATACCTATCAGATCCTGCGGATGTTTTGTAAAAATTGAAATATTTCCTCCAAATGTATAACAGCAGATTAACTCTAAAGGAAAACAGAATCAAACAGGATAAATGTACTGTGGAACTCATAAAAATATTTTCAGAAGAATCACATAGTTCACTAGGTCAAGGATGGAGTGAGGCGACCTCTCAAAGGCCGAGACAGTACCTGTTGGGATTTGTTATGGATGTGAAGGCAAATTCTGGTAAAGAATATCACCTCCCTTTCTGTGGGATCCCTTGGCATCAGGGCTTTACATTTTACTTTGGCTTCATATAGCAAGGTGTTCTGAGTCTCTTCAGTGAACTTATGAGAGATAATGTCCTTGGCTAATCACTCTGCTCTACACAATCCTTCGTTCTTCTCTAGTCTGTCTGCCAATGATGAGACAGATGGACATCACACTCCTAGAAGGGTGAAGACCACACTCTTCTTGGCACTCCCAAAAGCAGCCTCGGCTCTGCCTTTATTTCAGATGCAGTAGAGTGTCCAGTGCAAGACACAAGGCTTCCCCTTATTATTGACAGCAAAGCAAAATGTGGACCGTGGCTGGGCCAAGATACCCCAGTTTTGTGTCTTCACACATCAGTGTGGCAGGGTGCTTAGTGGAGTCTGCTCAAGTTGTCATGATTTTAGGTGAAAAGCTTTCTTGTGGGGTGTCCCCCCTCCACTAACATATCTCTCTCAAAGAATGGCTTAAACTAAAGAAAGGCCAATTGACATACCATAGCTCTATAAGATTTCTGTGGAATATCTAGTACTGAATCCATCCCTTCTTCATTGGAGAATTCATTCAGGCAGTACTTACTAAGCACTGGTGCTATGGGGAAAGACAGAAGAAAGTCTAGGCCCTCTAGAGCCTCCAGTCTCAACAGGGGACAGTGAACAAAGGAAGTACATGATACAGACACAAAAGGTACATTTGTACATACACAGAAATCCACGCATACATGCATCTATCTGTGTGCATGTACACATCTGATAGGGTGGTGGTGAGTACTAAAAGGAAACCTACCCACACCCCAGAGAAGGGAAAGCATTGTATCTATGTAAAAACTTGCACATGGAGGGTCACAGAAATATCATCACATCACTATCACCAACTAGTGAATGGACAAGAAAAACGTAGTATGTCTACAATAGACGCTATCATTTGCCAGATGAAGTGTTGATGCATGCCACAAACTGCGGTGACCTTGAATGCAACATGCAAAAGAAAGAAGCCAGCTATGAGAGGCCACTGATTGGATGTATTCAAGTAATATGCTTAGAAGACAAATCCGGAGACACAGTAAGTGACTTTCTCCAGACACTGGGGAACAGGGGCGATCCAGAGGAGCTGCTTAGTCAGTGGGAAGTTTTGGGGGACTCGATAGTGAAGATGGCTGTACAGTGTTGTAAAAATGCAAACTACCATTGCGTGTACATTCTAAAGTTGATCAAAACAGTGACTTTGTGGTAGATATCTTATTTTTCAAAGCTAATAAATATTCTCTGTTCTTTCCTCCTCCCGCTGTCTCCATCTCATCTCTTTGCTCTCTCCCCTCCCCAACCTGCTTTTCTCATCACATTGATTTTTTCTATTTATAACATAAAACTGTTCCTTTAACCACTTTGATTGTGCAATTAATTCATTGTCATTAATTGCATTTGCAATATTAAGTGACCAGACACACTATCTAATTCTAAATCTTCTCACCAGTCCCAACAGAAAACTATTCCTCTTTTAATGCAATGACCACACTATTTTTGTTGTTGTTTTGTTTTGTTTGAGACAGGGCCTTAATAAATAGCCCTGACTGGCCTAGAATTTGCTGTGTAGACCAGGCTGACCTTGAATCCATAGATGATCTGCTTGCCTCTGCCTCCCGAGTGCTGGAATTACAAGCTTACACCACCACACCTGGCCAGATATACTGTTCATAAAGAAACTAAAATAAACAAAAGCGGACAAACTCTTACAAGGGAACAGGTAAGCTGAGGTGTGCATGTATCATGGCTTGTTTGGAGTCGGATGAGAGAGGTCAATGTCGAGGATGGCCAGGCCTGTTATGCAGCACAGAGGGAAAGCATGGGTGGAGACGGCATGTCTGGAAAGATTAGCCTTTGGCTACAAAGATGAGGACCACTACGTTTGGAATGGATTGATGAGTCAGCAAGTGTAGTTTTGTTTCTGGAATGCTACGTTGACACCTTCTTCTACTCACTCTATGCCACGTCAGCCACCAAGGCGCTAGTCTAGCTC
>CABHPH010087247.1:0-11790 GCA_902168325.1 Peromyscus nudipes
TGTGTGTGTGTGTGTGTGTGTGTGTGTGTGTGTGTGTGTGCATGCATGTATATACACATTGGAGGGCAGAAGCCAGCTTTGACTTTATGGCCTGAGCCATCTCCCCAGTTCCCTTTTACAGTTTTGTTTTCTCTAATGACTGTGATGTTGGGCATCTGGTGATATTGTGTCCCCAGTATATCGTGCACCCTAATAAACTTATCTGGGGTCAGAGAACAGAAGAGCCACTAGACAGACATAGAGGACAGAAAATGGTGGCACACACGCCTTTAATCCAACATTCTGGAGGTGAGATCTATCCGGATCTCTTTGAGTTTAAAGCCACACTGGAAACAGCCAGGCGTGGTGACACATGCCTTTAATCCCAGGAAGTGATGGCAGGAAGCAGAAAGGTATATAAGGCATGAGGACCAGGAACTAGAGGCTTTTTAAGCTTTTGGCTTTTAGCAGCAGTTCAGCTGAGATCTATTCGGATGAGGACTCAGAGGCTTTCAATCTGAAGAAACAAGATCAGCTGAGGAACTGGCGAGGTGAGGTTGGCTGTGGCTTGTTCTGCTTCTCTGGTCTTCCAGTGTTCACCCCAGTACCTGGCTCCTGAGTTTTTTTTTATTAATAAGACCTTTTAAGATTTGTGCTATAGGCATCTTTTCAAGTGTTTATGAATTAGTTGACCATTTGTATGCCTTTATTGGAGAAATGTTGATTCAGATGATTCAGATATTTTGCCAATTTTTGTTTGTCAGCATTCTCCAGAGAAACATAATTTATGGAATGAATTCCTATATATATAGAAAGGGGATTTATTAGAATGACTGACAGGCTGTGGTCCAGCTAGTCCAACCATGGCTACCTATCAACAGAAGGTCCAAGAATCCAGTAGTTCAGTCACGATTCAGTAGACACTGGAATCCCAAAGAAGTAGGCTCTAATGCCAGGGAAGGAATGGACTTGCTAGCAAGGAGAGAGCCAGCATGCACGGAGCAAAGCTTCCTTCTTCCAGGTCCTTATATAGGCTGCCAGCAGAAGGTGTGGTCTGGGTTAGAGGTGGGATTTCCCTGCTCAAAAGACCCAGATTAAAGGTGTGTCTTTAAGAGTCAGATCAGAAGTGGATCTTCCCGCTTTAAATTGAGCAAAAATCCCTCACAGGTGTGCCCCTCCATTTTTGGATTTTGGTTAATTCCAGATTAATCATATTGGCAACCACGAATGGCCACCACAGATTATCTATCTCTTTATTGCTGAGTTATCAGAGTTCTTTATTCTAGATATAAATGTGTACGTGTTGCATGTCAGAGGTGAGCAGAGACTCTCCCACTCAGGGAGCCGTCTTTGCATTTCCTTGTGGTGTTCTTTGAAGCACAGCGTTTTAAATGTTGATGAATTCTCATTTATCTGTTCACTTTCTGTTTTAGTAGCATTTACAAAGCCATTTTTACTGTATTTTGTCAGTTTTAGTCCATATAAATTGGGGAAAGAGTAGTTTATATTGGCCAGTTCACTGTGAGAAGCACAGGAGTCCAATGCCTTGGAGTCCTCTCTCCCAGTCTGTACTCCGACCCACCTGGATCTTAGGCTTCCTTTGGCTTCTGAGGCCACAGAAGTGACAGGTGACAGAAATAGCATCTTTACTTCTGACAGACAGTCTGCCTCCCCCCCCCCCCCCAATCTGTGGTGGATTACTGAGGCAAGTCTGTTTGCTAGCTGAGATTGAAAAAGGAACGTCCTGCTAACTGGGCTGTTGTCCATGGTCATCAACAGCTGTCGTTCTCCCTGTCAGGAAAGGAGAAAAGCCTAGAAGAGCTCCAGGAATGGTCTTTGCCACTGCAGGTGTTGGTGGTGGCCTGATAGGCTGATGGGCTGGGAGCTGTGGATACCACCGTGAGGTGTTAAGAGAGCTTCAGTCACTCCGAGGTTCCCTCCCAAGGATGACTGAGATAAGGAGTCCCAGCTCTGAGGAATTTGAACTCACAGAGGCTGAAGGTGGCAGCCTCCTTGGTCACCTGCGGCTTTTTGGCCTTTTCTGAATGGTGAGAAAGTAGGGAATTCCGTTCAGTGTATCTCCTAGCAGTCATTCAGAATGTGGGGTTTAGCCTTGAAGAACTGAACTGGCACATGTCTCTAGGGGTAGATCCCAACCAACATCTGTAGGCAGGGAAAGGGGGACACACAGCGTGGAAGACACATGCTCTCAACACAGTGTGCCCTGTGTAGGTTTTTTAGCTTATATCAGTTGTGTGAGGCTGTGGACTTGATTGTGACATTTCTGTGCCTCCATAGGTTGTAATTTGCGTACTCGTCCTTTTCACGCCCTTCTCCTCCTTTTCCCCTGTTTACTTCTTCTAATTTCATGGCCTTTTCTCCTTAGCTTCTGCACATGCTAGAAAACATATTTGTCTGCCTGAGTCCAGCTTGTTTCATATCACACGATGACCTTCAGCTCCACCATGTTCCTAAAAGGGACATGATTTCATTCTTTGGACCTGTGTCTGTGTGCCACCCTGTTTTTATCGACTTACGAATGGACGGGCACCCGGGCCACTGTGGAATACCACAGTAAACATGTCTCTGTAGGAAGCTGACTTGGATTCTTTTTGGTAGAGGTTGTACTTTATCTCCGTGGGGGCCTCCATGCTGATTTTCCAAGTGGCTGGACAAATTTAGACCGCTGCTGTGTGTCAGAGCCCTGTGTATCCATACCTCCTTACTAGAATTTCTGTTTGTTTCCTTGGTGACAGCCATTCTTACTGAGTAACGTGAACTCTCAAGGTAATTTCGATTGCATTTTCCTGATAACCAAGGGTGCTGAACAGTTTTTCATGCGTTTATTGACCATTCTTCCTTTGCCCGTTTTCGTTGTTGAAGTCTTTATATTGTTGTTGGCTGGCTCCCTGTTGAGTGTGTACCAGGCAGAGCTTCTGTCCCTCCCTGTCCCTTCCCTCGCTGCTCCCTGTGTGGAGCTTTTGTATTGGAAGCAGACTCACTGGTAACCGTCAGAAGTGTAAACAGCAGAGAGCTGCTGTGCGCTTCCCTCACACGGGGCAGCTGGAGTCCCGTTCAGGGGACAGTACGGGCAGTGCGAGCCAGGCCCAGGAAGACGAGCAGCAGCTTAGATTTCCGGTGTAGGAGGGCTGGCAGTCCTGGAGGCGGGTGTTGGTGACAAAGTGACACAGCTGGTGTGTCTCTAATGCCACTGGAGAGTAGACCCTTCAGAAAGATGAAGGTGGTATTCGGCCACAATAAAAAATCCCATTGTTTGAAAAAGGAACCCTTGTAAGGCCCTATTTTGTGGTGGAAGTTGTTAGATCGCAGCTCTGTTTCAGGGAGTGAAATGCCCTGAAGCGGCTCAGGAGTTCTCAGGCGCTGCAGTCTCTGAGGCCTTTTAGTGGCTGCCAGCTCCATTTCAGCCAGTGAAACTGCCAACTGACTGTTTTGACTTAGCCAGAGGTTTGGAAATGATATAAAAGTTTCTCCTGGGCCAGCAGGGTGGCTCAGCAGCAGGTAAAGGTGCTTGCCTGCTAAGCCTAGTGACCTGAGTTTGATCCTGGACCCCACGTAAAGGTAGAAGCAAAGCCATAAAGCTGTCCTCTGACCTCTACATGTACATCATGAACACGCACACACACACACACACACACACACACACACACACACACACACACACACGTTTCTTCAGATTTTTCAAAGCTGGGCTCAGTTCTCTCTCTGTCTCTCTTTTTGCATTTAACAGATACCCCCATTTGATGGTCTGTGGACAGCTTTACACAGTAGTTTCTCTCTAGGCCCTGCTCAGTTTAGGAAATGGGTTCTCCTCACCACAGTGATTGCCTGTGGTATCTGAGTGCTTCTCCCATGTGCCCTCTGGAGCAGGAAGAACAGAAACTCAGGGTAGAGAAATTACGTCCATGTTCTGTGGAACTAAGGTGTCATGTTCATTAAACAAACCTTTAAAGAATTAAACAGGAATTGGTGTCTCCCCCTTCTTAGCAGATTGTCACCTCTGGCATGCCCTACCACTTGACCTTCCCACTAGACACTGGAGAGACACTTGTGGGTTGATAAACAGATATTATTGATGACACTGTGTAGTTTTTAATCTGATTTGCTTGTCTGATATTTTTTTAAAAAGGAAGGAAAAAGAGAAGAAACTGAAATAAAAGGGAAAATGCAAAAGTCTAAGGGTCAAAGCAGGCCAGATAAGAGCACTCAACATTTCAAGTGTGTCTTTTCAAGGGTGTGGAGAGAGGCACGTGATCGAATTGTGGGTTTCCCTGGCCGGTACCACGCGTGGGACATCCCTCACCAGTCCTGGCTCTACAACTCCAATTACTCCTGTGAGCTGTCCATGGTGCTGACAGGTGCTGCCTTCTTTCACAAGGTGAGCAAATGCTGGGATGGGTGCTCTGTGCTTAGTAAGGGTGAGCTTGTGTGAGAATGAATGCTGCCTTCACACCAGCCTTTCTGCTCATGTGACCCTTCTGGGCCAGAGGCCAGCTATTCCTGCCTTTGAAGAAACTGAGTGATGTGCTTAGAGAAGCAAGCCGAGCATGGTGGCCCACGTCCGGAATCCCAGTGGTCTATGCGAAGTAGGAGGATCACAGGTTTGAGGCTAGGCTAGGTTGTACAGTGAGACCCCATCTCCTAAAGAAAACAAGAAAACAAAACAAAACCATGCATACAGTAACTGAAAGTCAGGACCAGGACTGCCCGAGGACCACGAGGACTGCCCGAGGACCACGAGGACTGCCCGTAGACCATTGGCTCTCACTATGGACAGCTGAGGGCACTCGACCAAAAGACCTGTTGGAGATCCAAGTCTCCTTCCAGCACAGCCACCCCAGGTGTGGCCCATTCTGACACTCTTCTGGCTCAGACTGATTGCCAGTATACAAGGTTCACTGTGGGCCTCTGTCCAAGGGCTCTGCCACTTCTGCCCAGAGATGTTTTCACATTAGGGTTTCGACTCGCTCAATACCTGCAGTGCAGGTACCTTTGGCCGTCATGGCTCTCCTGCACTGTTAGCACTCTGTTACGCTGCTTTTTGCTCCTTTTCCTACATTTCTTCTGATCTGCAACGTAACCATTGGCCTCTTGTGGCTTCTGAGATTTTAATGGGTGTCTGGTCATCTGGTCAGAGCTGCAGTGTGCTGGGATATATAAAGAACACCAAAGTATGAAAACCTGCATGAGAGAAATTATGCAGTACCTTAGATTTTTATGTTTACTTGTTGAAATGCAGTCGTTTTGGATAAATGGGGTAAGGAAGGTATTCTACCTTTATTTTTCCTTTTTTTTTTTTTTTTTTTTGGAGACAGGGTCTCTTTACATAGCCTTGGCCGTCCTGGAACTCACTCTGTACACCAGGGTGGCCTCAATCCGAACTCGGAGATCTGCCAGCCTCTGCTTCCCAAGTGCTGAAACTAAAGGCGTGCGCCACCACTGGCCTTTTCTTTTGTGGGGCTACTCAGGAGCAAAGCTAAGCTGGAACATGCAGAGTGCTCTGCTGCTAAGTGACAATCCAGTTGTTTTCGAGTTTTAAGATCGTGGTTATAAGGACATTTAAAATGCCACACAGGCTCACACTACATTTATTTTTAAAAATTTTAAATTTGTTATTTTCTTCCAGATGTGTGTGTGTGGTATGCATGTAGGATTTGTTTGCTTGTCTATGTGCAGGCTCAAGGTTGATGTCAGGGTCATCCCTGATCATCTTCTACCTTATTCATTGAGGCAGGGTCTCAGTGAACCCCAGAGATTGCAGATGTGTCTGGTCTTGGTAGCCAGCTTGCTCTGGAGGTCCTCTGCCTCCACCTTCCCAGGCTGCAATTACAGGCAGGCTACCACACCCATCTGGCATTTATGTGGGTTCTGGGGAGCCAAACTCGAGTTCTTAGCTTTGCAAAGCAAGCGCTTTTAACCACTGAGTCATTACCCCAGCCCCTGTATCCCATTTCTTTTGAGTGATGCTAGCATATACTTTTCCTTTTGAAGTCTTCAGGTGGGCTCTGAAGAATCCCTGTTCTGGAGGTGGTGGGCACTGCCCTAGTGTTCAAGGGGCTTGGGTTCCATTCCCAGCACTACAGAATCCCTGTTCTGAGATGAGCAAGTCATTTCTACTGCCCCTCACAGAATGCCTTTGCCAGCTCCTCAACCCATTGAACCAGCTTCTGTGAGGCTACTACCTTCCACTTGGTACTTTCTTGTAGACTGTAAAGATGCACTGATACATGAGATGTTCTCACAGTGAAGATCTGCATAGCAAAATGCTCATTATTCCTGCTCTCAATCCCTAAATTCCAACAATGTGTCCCCACTGTGACTACCACCTGGGCACCTTCCCACACATGTCCCAACAGCCCCTAGAGCCATGCATATTTTTGCTGAAAGTGAAAGAACTTCTAACAGTATTCTGATCCTTTCTTCCCTGACAGTATTATGCCTACCTGTATTCTTATGTGATGCCCCAGGCCATCCGAGACATGGTGGATGAGTACATCAACTGTGAGGATATTGCTATGAACTTCCTGGTCTCCCACATCACACGGAAGCCCCCCATCAAGGTAGGCCCGTTACCTGTGGAAGTTGTGTGCATGCGCACTTCACTCTTCTGTTCTGTTCTAATGCAGCTTGTGACAGTGCCAGACCTCAGAACATTTCTGTAAAGTGCACAAGGCCACCCCTTAGATAACCGATGGTAGGCTGTAAGGCAGGGCCTCGCACGGAGGCCACTGGATAGAGCTGAGGGAGTTGGGACTTGTGGGGTATGAGGGATGGGACAGCTTCACTCCCGTCTCTCCTTCACCTCTGAAGCGGGCTGCGGCTGCCAAGGGTAGATGTATTAACTGCTTTGTTACCAAAAGGAATCTTCTATATCAACCTTATAGTAGCCGCGCATATCGAAAGTGTTGCTGGGCACTGCTGTGAAGTGGTAGTCACAGCTTCTTTTTGTCCCAGTTCAGTTCCCAGCATGCATCTTGGGTGGCTCATGCCCTCCTGTAACTCCAGTTCCTATCTTCTGGACTCTGCAAGCACTGCACTTATGTGCACATCCACACACAGACAGACACACATCTGTGCGCATAATTACAAGTACAAATGTAAAGAAACCACTGCTCTGGTTAAAACCGTGATTACATGATGCAAGTGTGTGGTGTGGGTTTGTGGCTTCAGTGAGAGTTGTTGGAGCCATGGGTGAGTGGAGTGATAGGGCTGTGTCTCTGTGTGTGTACCCTAAACACTGCAGCTTACTCTTAAAATAAATGTCTCTTTTAAACTATCTCATTTGTGAGAGGGTAGAAACGCCTGCCTCGCTCCATTCTCTTGTGCAGACGTGTTAGTGTGAGCCTGCACTGAGGCAGGTACACTGGAAGGCCTCTGTCTGCCCCGAGTTAGTCTGTCCTGTTTCTGTTCCAGGACCAGGGTTGCCTGTTCTGAGCTTCCATGAATGACCTCACACCTTTTCTCCATGTCACTTAATCATAATCATCTTGCTTACATAGTTTGGTCATCTTGTTTCCCATTCTCGGTTCTAATTTCGGTACCCTTCACTTGCTGATTTTTCTCTTCCTGCTCACTGGTTGAATGTCTGTATGATTTCTGAGTGTCTCTGGAAAGTTCCTTGTGCACACACACTTTCATCACAGCCGCCCGTCATCCTGCTGCCTCTGTCTTCGGTTTCTGTAGGTCTCCCTCCTTCTGCGCTCGCTCCTGTGTATGACTTGTTTGGATGCTGCACAGGGCTTTGTTTGTTTGCATAGCCATTCCTCCTGTGTCCGGGCTCACAGCCTGTTTAAGACCAGCACGGGCTTCATGAGCATCTTGGGGTTGTGCAGGGCACACAAGTAGCTTAAATTCCTGCCTCAGTCCCACAGGAGACGTCTCTAGATGCAACTAGAGGTGTGCCATTCTCCTTCGATTAGAGCTGAGCTTGGGAAGAAAACCTTTGTCCACCATCTTTGTCGGTCTCCTCCACCCAGGTCTCATCCTGCCGGGTCCCAGGCTCAAGTCTCTAGCAGAACTTTGTGAAGGGTTGCTGTCTTGCTTAAGGTTTCTATTGCTGTAAAGAGACACCATGACCACGGCAACTCTTTTGAGACAGGGTTTTTCTGTGTAGCCTTGGTTGTCCTAGTACTAGCTCCATAGACCAGACTAGCCTTGAACTCACAGAGATCCTCCTGCCTCTGCCTCCTGAGTGCTGGGATTAAAGGTATGTGCCACCACTGCCTAGCCAATGGCAACTCTTATAAAGGAAAACATTTAATTAAGGCTGGCTTACAATTCCAGAGGTTCAGTCCGTTACTGTCATGGTTCCAAGAAGCAGACATGGTGCTGGAGAAGGAGCTGAGAGTTCTATATCTTGATCCACAGGTAACAGGAAGTGAACTGTGTTCCATGCTGGACATAGCTTGAGCATATGAGACTTTAAAGTCTGCTCCCACAGTGACACACTCCTCCAACAAGTCCACACCTCCTAATAGTGCCACTCCCTAGATTCCAAGCACTCAAATATATGAGACCACGGGCCGTACCTATTCACACCACCAGTTACCTATGTTAATGGTTGACCATGTGGTGTGTGACACCATCATGTTACTTACATTTTTCTAATTGTTGGAAATCTTAATCATATGGACTATTTTCTCATGTTTTAAAATGTAATTTTCTTAACTATCTTTTTAATGGCAATGTCATATTTTAGAATGATTTGTTTCTGTTTTGACTGGTTTTCCAGTATTTTGCTCTGAAAAACATGGTTGAAACAAATAACTGTGGACCAACGTCTTGCTCTGCCACCCAGATAAATACTGCAGGTAGACTTGTTTGGACCGGTAACACCGGGCATACTAAGACTTTGTGTCTGTTAAGTATGGGGACATGGAAAGACCCCATGAGTGCTTTGGATACGCACATGCTGGGCTGTGTGGATGTAGCCGTTGGCTCAGCGGCTTCACTGTGGACATGGCCTCGGCTTGGCCTCGCTGTAGGGTTCTGTCAGCAGTCACGCCCTGTTCTCACCCTGCTCTTTCTCCTGTCTCCAGGTGACGTCGAGGTGGACTTTCCGATGCCCAGGGTGCCCTCAGGCCCTGTCCCATGATGACTCTCACTTTCACGAGCGGCACAAGTGTATCAACTTCTTTGTCAAGGTGTACGGCTACATGCCCCTCTTGTACACACAGTTCAGGGTGGACTCCGTGCTCTTCAAGACCCGCCTGCCCCACGACAAGACCAAGTGCTTCAAGTTCATCTAGGTCCTTGCCGGTTCCGAAGAGACAAGGAGCAGAGCGAGGGGAGTCGCTCCCAAGGTTCCCAGGCACTGAAGGACCTTGGGGACACCTGTGGGGCGGGGCCCAGACCCTTTGCGGGGGAGGCAGCAGGAAGAGTGGAAAGGGTAGCTGTCTTTATCCTGAAGTCAGCCACACTGGGCCCAGAATCCTGGTCAGCAGACTCAGGGCTTCTGCACAGGGCACTGATAGTGAACACTGAGGACTGTGAAGACTCTGTGGAGAGTCACTAGTTCATAAGCCCAGGACGGCTGGTTCGTGGTTTTTTTAAATTCAATAACAACTATTATTATTTAAAGAGAGTTTTCACATCTGCCATTCAAGGCTTATTTATATGTGTGCGTTTATGTACACACATACGTACACGCACACACACACACACACACACACACATAATTTGGTGGGGTACACCTGAAATTTCTGCCAATCTCTCCAAGGGAGGGACCTAGCTGGCGCTGTATTTAGTGGAGAGGGTCCTGACCCTGTACCTGGACTGTCTTTTGCAGCCCCATCTTCCCAGTGGTACTAGCTGCAGAAATAAGCAGGATGAACTTGGCCTAGGCAAGATCTCCTGATCTGTTCTGACCCCTTTCTGTCGCCTCAGTGATGCTAGCTAACACAGCTGCTTCTCCTGCCGGAGGCCGTACAGTGGGGACCAGGAGGCATGATCCCTGGCTTCGGGGACTGGTGCCAGGCGGCACTTCCTGTCACTGGGCTTACTGCTCCTCTCCCATTCCTTCCTGTGTTTGAGAGAGAATAAGGAGCCCCAAAAGGCAGGGATGAGGCCTGCCCAGTGGCTCTTTAGCTCACCCTCCTGGTGATACTGGTGCAGGGCGCTGGTGGCGGGTTCCTGTAGTACTTGCTTCTCTGGAGGAGACAACAGGAAATTGGCAGGCTGGAACGCCTCAGCTGGGACCTTGTGTGGTGTAGAACTAGCCTGTGTCCTTTTGAGGATTCCAGAGTCTCACGGCAGGGTACATGACTTGGGATGAACACCCAGGGGAGCTCACCTTCCCACTTCCGTCTGGACTCCATCCTGTACCCATGGGGTTTAGATCCCTGATGCCGTGTTGGCTGTAGGAAGCCCCCTCTTTCAAAGTCTGGGATGTTCTAGAACCTGGAGGCTGGGATTTGCTAGGAGAGTTCTAGTCTGGTCTTGGAAGTTAACAGGCATTACCCCCTACGTTACCACTCTCCTCCACTCGTTATGGTTCTGTTCCCAGGGCCGAAAGTGAAATAAGCTAATTTCGGGTGTGGGGACAGCCGGAAACTGGAAGCGTTGTGTTGTGTCAGGGATTCAGCCTGTGACTTGTCGCCCCAGCCCCACGTGGTTGAAGTGGGACCGAGTGTTTCCAGCAGCTGAACCAGAGCTCAGGTCTGTCCTGGTCATGCACCTGCCTTAGCCAGTCCCGTCTTCCTAGGCCCTGACTGAGTGCTGCTGTTTGGGGTCCTTTCCTGCCTGCTGTCCTGACTTCTCTGTAGATCCTTCTGCTGTAGGGCTGGCATGGGCCCTGGGAGTCCCTCTGGCCAGCAGGACCAGGCTGCTGCAGAGCTTCCACTGGTGTCTTCTCGAACCTGACACCAAGGGCCGCCTGGGACATTGAGTTCTTGACAACTCAGCAAAGGGGTCCAGACTCCTTACCCCAACTATGTCCTCTGACTATTCCTTGTAGCGGTAGCCCTCTTCCCTCAGGGGAGCCAAAGAGTGTGGTGGTTTTTTTTTTTTTTTTTTTGCTAAATATGTGGCTGCTATGTTTTTTCTTTTTTTTTTTTTCACTTTCCAGTATTGCCACGAGCCCCATCCCTATCCGCCTTGTTTCTTTTGATGTGAGAACTTGTAAATTGATGCTATGACACCCGATGAGAAAGTCTGTCTCTATGGTAGAACCCCTTTGTAGGGCACTGAAAGCCGTTTTGGTCACTCATGGGTATCATTGCGGTGTCTTTCAGGGATAGTGATGTCAGAGCATCCTATGGGATGGCATCCCTGGGCCTGGTGGGAACACTAACTGAAGGACCCCAGCAGCAAGTATAGACAGTGACTGTGTATCTGAGGGACTCTTTCAGAGGCAAGAGGCAGAGACAAAGCGGTTGGACACTGCTTGTCATTTGGGTTGGGGAGCTAGGGGACATGCTTGGAAACCATTTTCCCGTCACAAGTGTCAGGAGCCTGTCTGGTGTTCGATGCAGCTCCCCATGGGTCACCCCCTAGTGCAGACTTCTAACAGGGGTACACCTGGCTACCTAGTTTCAGCTTGCAGGGCCCGACAGCTTTGTTTTTCAGTTGCTCTTTATCTTGAGGGCAAGGGCCACCCACAGAGTGACAGTCCCCCAGGGTGCCTCAGGCCAGTGGACCACCTACAATGCTCCTGTCTGGGGTGGCCTTGTGAGTGAACATGGAGCTGGAGGATGGGGCTGCCTGGGGCAGCTCTGATAACATAATTTGTCCATCTGTCTGCCCCTTTCAAACCGTGAGCACAAAGGTCTTACGTTGGATTTTTGTAAAAAAAAA
>CABHPH010087253.1:0-16905 GCA_902168325.1 Peromyscus nudipes
GAGAGAGAGAGAGAGAGAGAGAGAGAGAGAGAGAGAGAGAGGAGATGAAAGTCCCACAACCCCTTCAAGTCGTGCCTCAGTGACCAAAAGACCTTCCAGTAGATACCAACTTTTAAAGATGCTGCCACTTCCCACTGCCGCCGTTCAAGGAACCAATAGGCTTCCAGAAATTAATTAGGAACAGAGGGTGTTAGAGGCAAAGAAGGGTGAGCTGGTGCTGTCGGAGCTGTAGGCAAGTGCAGACAGCTTAGTCTGAGGATCCAGGCAGCACAGAGGTCACAAAGACTTTCAAGCCAATGTCACATTAGAAATATCGCAATTGATCTGAGAATAAAGCAAAATGACCCAAAAGTGTCAAGCAGGAAAACAACACACGAATTTTATTTATGTGCCCAAACAGAATTCATCACCCAAACTACCAGGGAGTTGGCCAGAAGGCTGAAGTCCAGTGACAATAGAAAAAAGAAAAAAAGAAAAAAAAATCCCAGGCTCAAATGAATTGTAAGTTGGCATTTGAGGTGGTCTTCAACTGAAAGGAGAAATGTAGTAACAGGAATATTTACAATTTCCTGTGGTTCTAATTGAGTTTGTGCTACAAATACAGACCTAGGTCCTCACTCCCTTGAATAAGAATTCAAGACAGAGGAGAGATGTGTTAAAATATTGTGGGCCAAGTTCCAGGAATAAAAATCTGCAAACAGCAGATAGGGCTGAAAGAATATTGTCAGTGAGTGAGGATGGGTGTCACGCTGTCAGCTCACTAGAACCTAAGGCACAAACTGGGGTGTGTGAGGAAAGCAGGGTTACACATTTATTTCCTTTCCTAAAAGAAGCAGCAGGATGGATTTTTTAATACTTTGCTATGACTTAAATATTCTAGATAATTATTTTAAAGGTCTATCACTGTTGCAATAACATGCTGAAAACTGAGTGGCTTCAACATAATCCAAATCCATTTCTGTTCCAGAAGTCCAAACTGTGAAATGGTTTCCACGGGGCTAAAATCAAGTTAGCTATAGGAGAAAAAATATCAATTTTTCAACTTCTAGATTCTTCTGCATTCCTTTGCTCCTCATTATTTTCTCACATCATTGTTGGGAATGAATAGGTCTGGCATTCTCTGGTATTATACAATTCAAAGCATTTCAGCAAGGCAAAGTGTTCTACTTCTGCAGAAGGCTGCCCAGCCTCAGCTAACAAAGCAAGGACACCCAGGGATGCCCCTGGGGTTTTATTCCTAATAATGAGTGAGCCTGGGCCTGGCTCTGCATGGTCAGTGTCCTGCCTTACAGTTTAAAATGATTGGCTAACACAGTTTCTAGGAAGAAATGAAACTTGAGCATATGTTCTGATTTTAAGAAGTTCTGACCCAAAGAAATCTGTATTTTTGCCAGGTGTCCTCTTTATAGTTTTTATGGAGTTTTTTGTCTTGTTTAACACTTTGGTAAAAGAGACTACAGTTTGTTTACGTTCACATCACTTTGACTCCTCTGCTACTTGCTTTCAAAAAGGCCACTGTAACAACACTATACCCTCTAGATTATCCAGAATATTCCTCCACCCAGTCCATGACATTTTCTTTATCCATGCCCTCAAAAATCATCTTTGTCCTACAAGATAATATTTTCACAGGTCTGTCTATAAGAATAAGGACATTTCGGTCTAGGAGGGATGGTTTTGCCATTTTAAAGGCTAGGCTCACAACCAAGACAACAAGAATATGGACATCTGTAGGAGACATTTCTTAGCATCCAAACCTCCATTCACAGAAAATAACTGAAACTAAAAGTACTTCCAACAACAGGGAAATTAAGAATATGAATCTCCTATGCTTTACAAGTGAAGCATCCAAAGGGGCAACTCAGGATTTCTCTTCTAGCTAACATAGACATTTCCTTCTATAAGTCAATTTATCTAAGGTAGAAACCTTTAACATTGCCTGAATTAAAATAAGAGAGGTGGAAAGTAAGAGTGTGCCTTGAGACTAAACACTAGGGAACTCTGAGCACTATTGGCAGCCAGTATAAAGATATGTATGCTAGGCTGCCTTGGGAAGAAAGAACTGTTTCACCAAAGGGACTTAAACTATGGCCAGTCTAGAGTACTTAAAGTCTTCCTGTCTTTTACTCACTTCCTAGTATTTTCATTCAACACATATTTATTTAGTAATTCATCCACTTCAGGTGCTGACTTCTCCTCCAAACATGTGTTGATGCTATTAGGAAGAAAAGGCAGTAAAAATAAAAACATAAATTGTGAAAGGGATCACAACAAACTTTACAGAAAAAGAAATGTAAACAAGAGTAATTGAACAGAAGAGGGGAATAAGAGACAGTGGAGCAGAAACTGAAGAAGCAGCAAGGGAGCTGCATAAATGGGTTCCGCTGGGGAAGTGAGATAAGGATGAGAATAAATAGCATCACCATTGTGTAGTCAGGACAGTGAGGTTTCATAGAATCAGAAAGAAAAGAAAGGGAACAGTTAGAAGGGAATGGGATTAGGAAAGTGGCCCAGAGTCTGATCATGTAAGTCAAACCTATGGATTTGATTCTTAAGCTATTAGAACAAGGTGATATCTTCTAGTTTAGATTTGTGAAAGCAAACAGTGGCTTACAGCTATCAAGAGTACCCCAGGACAAGCATAATTATATTGTATAGTTTGATATTATAGGAAGTAAGGGTAGTTTTAACTGGAACGGCACTTGACATCGCAATATGGAAAGTTAAAGGAACAGAGATGTTTTAATCTGTTAATGCTGCTTTAGCAAACTGTCATAGACAGAGCAGTTTTTTAAGCAATAGAAAATCCCATGGTTCTGAGTGTGAGAAAGCCTGAGATCAAGTCCTTAGGAGGACTGGATCTGGCATTTAGTGAAGGTCTGCTTCCAAGATGGGGCCTTATGGATGATGAGACAGGAAGAATAGGAAAGAAAATCTGGATGTTCAAAAGTGTGCAGTCTTTGACTTCAAAACCATTTTTAAAGGGTGCTAATCTCACTTTAGAAGGCTCTAAGAGGCCATACAACTTGATACATTGACAGCATTGCCTGTGTACCTCTGGGAAGAAAGGTCCACTTCTCTTAACCTCTGTGCACTGTTCAGGGAACACTGTCTCAGTACCAACCCTCATCCCCACAGAAGACAGCCAGAGGCATCAGTGACCCATATGCAGAGAGTTTGGTTTTTCCTCTTCCCTTTCTTACCTGGGGTGTGTAAATCAACAAACTCATAATAGAAAGTCATCCTCTAAGCCACAGGGTCCCTGACTGAATTTGGAATGCAGTAATTGTGCCCAGGAAGGAATATCTTTAAGTAACTTCACAAATAGACATAGAACCACCAAAATTTGTTTGTTTGTTTGTACCATTGGAAATAAATTTAAGACAGTGGATTTGAGAACAATAACTATGTAATATCTTCTTAGAAAATATGCAAAAGTCTTTCAACTTATATTTATAATAAACAGACACTTATTTCCAACTATGGGCATCAGTCACTATAACTGTCGTATAATAAAAACGATTTAAAATTTTGTAACTAAATAGGAAATAATAAAAGAAATAATTAAGATAAAATTTGTATGAAATGTCTAATAAATGAAAGGAAAAAACTTTTAAAGAAAACAGGAACTCAAAAGTAGAATCAAATATAGACAACACTTAAAAGTATTTATTTATAATAACTTTCTAATTCAATACTTTCAAAGAAAATAATACAACATGAATGAACATTATATCTGGAATGTGCCAGGGTTTATTTTTATTTATATTTATCATATTATTTCAGCTTCTCTTTTCTCTTAATAAATATGCAGAACACATAAGATTGAGTCTTACTTTCTACTGAAATCTTAGAATGGTGGAAAGATGATTGTTCCACCATTACATCAAAGAAGGTTATACCATCTACAAATTAACTTTTCTTGAACATAACAGAGAGTTCAGGCCACCTGACAATAAATTAACCTGAAATCTGGAAATAGGTGAGCTCTCCAAGACAAATGAAGTCTGAATAACAGCACACGAGTTGTTTTCCAACTCTAGCTTGCGTCTCTGTTATGCACTATGATTAAATACTGACAGCCATAGCTAATGTTCTATTGCTATGAAGTCCAAGAAAACTCCTATTAAGAAAACATTCCATTGGTGGCTTGCTTAGAGTTTTCTACTGTTTTTGAGGGTTTGTCCATTATCATCATGGGGAGCATGGAAGCAGGAAGGAAATAGTAGTGCTGAAGTAGTAGCTGAGAGCTTTACATCCTGATCCATGGGCAGAGAGAGAGAGGGAGAGAGAGAGAGAGACAGAGACAGAGACAGAGACAGAGACAGAGACAGAGACAGAGAGACAGACAGAGAGAGAGACAGACAGACAGAGAGAGACAGACAGACAGAGACAGAGAGACAGAGACAAAGAGAGAGGGAGGGAGAGACTGGACCTCAAAGCCCACCTCCTCCAACAAAGACATACCTACTCTAAAAAGGTCACACCTCCTAGTCTTTCCAAACAGTTCATCAGCTGGGACTAAGAATGTAAGTTTATGAAGCTACGGGGGCCGGGGTTCCTCACTCAAACCACTACACTGACCAAAAGCAGCTTGGGAACAGAAGTGTTTATTTGGCTTCAGGTTAAAGTTTGTTATCAAGGGAAGCCAAGGTAGGAATTCAAGGTTGAGTCAGGAGTTAAAACAGAGACCACAGAGAAAGGCTGCTTACTGGCTTGCTTACATGCATTTCTCATACAGTCCAGGCTCACTTTAGCAGGAAAGTCACCACCTATAGTGGATTGTGCCCTCTTAAATCAATTAGCAATCAAGAAAATACCCACAAGCAGTCCCACAAGTCACTCTGTTGGAGACAATTCCTCAGTTGAATTTTCCACTCCCAAGGTATGTCAAATTGACAATTGAAATTATGTATCACAAGCCCATGCTTTCCTTAATAATCTCACAAGCTATTATTATTCTCTTCATTGCTTGAAACACTCTTACCTTCCAAGCTCCCAGATAGCATCTCATTAAGCTGTGACCACTCAATGGTTTCTCCAGCCCCAAACCCCAAAATCCTTCCACAATCCTCCCCACACAAATGACACTGCTAGTTCCAACAAAATAATCCATTTTCTTCTATCGAATTCTGTTCAAGTTCATTTCTTGTTGCTGTGATGAACACCATAACCAAAAGCAAATTGGGAAAAGAAAAGTGTATCCAATGGCTCACGTGTTGACCTCACAGTTCCTCACTGAGGGGATGAGTCACAGCAGAGACCCAAGCAAGAATCTGGAGACCAGAACTGAAACACAGACCATGGAGAAGTGACAATGACTGGTTGTTTGATTCACCTGGTTTGCTCAACTCCTTTTTTATACAGTCCAGGCTCACCTGCCCAGGGATGGCACCACTCACAGTGTCCTGGGCCCTCATTTTTCAATTAGACATCAAGAAAATACCATACAAGCTGGGAGACAGTGGCATACACCTTTAATCCTAGCACTCGGGAGGCAAAGCCAGTTGGATCTCTGTGAGTTCAAGGCTAGCCTGGTCTAAGGAGCAAGATCCAGGACAGGCACCAAAACTATACAGAGAAAACCTGTCTTGAAAAAAGAAAGAAAGAAAGAAAAAGAAAATACCATACAAATAACCAGACAGGTCAATCTGACAGAGGCAGTTACTTAGTTGAGATTCCCTATCCCAGGTATGTGAAGTTGATAACCAAGATGAGCCATCACAGGTATGTTTTCTTAGATCTATGAGGTAAATAATGTTGAAGATCGTCATCTGAAATGTGTAATGAATCACAAGACTTATTTTAGGTTAACAGGAAAAAAAGGAAATTGTGGAAACTGCAGACACAGGAGAAATTTACCTCAGCCTCCGGGCTGTGGTAGGCTCCCTGGCAGGAGCATCTACTACTCTACTGCGAAGGAAAGAAAAGAAGTCTCTGAGTACACAATGTTCGAGAGGAGATCAAAATTAAAAGGAGAAGCTGAAATAGAACATGGAACTAGAGTGCCTCTTTTGTACCAGAGTGAAAGGAAACGCAACACTAGTGATAGCTGTGAGTTTCAGGTAGATATCAGGTAAGACTGGATGACCTTGCTCAGGGATGGCTGCAGCTCCTTTAAGAACTAGAGTTGCTGGGGACACCAGGAGCTGTGCAACAATTCCAGCTCTCTCATCGGAAAATGACTCTCTAGATAGTGAGTCTGGGTGCTCACCTGGCCCTGTCCCTCTTTAAGTCATGCCGAGCTTATAGGAAAAGAAATTTCTCCACTGGCTCAATCAATAGAAACACATCACTCTCCACTGTGAGGATGGTAAAAATAGAATCTAAAATTTAGGCTTTGGGGCTCTTGGGAAGAGAAACACACATAAGTAAAAGAAGTGTTTCACTTTGAATTCTGATAGCTGACATTTAGACCTGAAAAGTCCGTGGAAATGGCAGCAAAGTCAAGAAAGGAATACAAGGAGGGCCTCAAAGGGAGGGGTGCCATTATGAGACTCTGGCTTATTTCTCTTCTTTTCACACTTTGACCTTTTCGATATGAGAAAACTTCTCCCAGCTTTTTGGGACAGACTTCTAGGGGTAAAGAACTTTGCATGAACTTAGCATCTATGCGTCTTCTGTCAGCCAGTCAGAACTGGGTTAGCACTCCTTGTCTCCTGTAAAGACCTGTGCACCCTGCGGGAGACCTTTCTGGAGGCAGGAAAAGACACAAAAAGCCAATACTTCCCGAGAGGGTGTGTTTGTTTTATTTCCCTAAGGTTTCTTCAAAATTAATCAAAGTGCCTAGCCACATTCTCTAGCTTCTTCTAAATGACCCTGACCCCAAAGTGACTTCATCTTTACATAAAGGAAAAATTGCCTCCACTTAATGTAAATCTATTCTTTAAAAAATTCAAGCCCTTGAGTGGGAAGAAATCTTACAGAGAACTTAACACACAAGCCAGTGTTGCTAAATAAACGAAGGACGCCACACTGGCTCTATAAACCCCTCAGGAACTGCTTTGGATGTCAAGGGTTTAAAATCAAATTTGATGCTAGAGTGTGTGTATATGGGACAATGATCTTATCATTTTTAATTAAAATATAATTACATCACTTCCCCCTTCCCTTTCCTTCCTCAGTCCCTCCCAAGTCTCCTGTCTCTAATTACTTTCATGCCTCCTTCTTCCCATTCACTCTCAAACTGATAGCCTCTTTTTCCTTAACTTATTATTGTCACACATATATACGTGTATGCATGTGCAAATATATAAATGCAACCTGATCAGTCTGTTTTTGTTGTTTAGTGTGGATATGGTTTCAGGGCTGACCACCTTGCATTGGAGAATCAATTAGGAGTCTCAAGCATAGGAGAAGCTAACTCTCCCTCTCTCAGCAATCATTGGTTGACTGTAGTCCTTTTCCTAGAGATAAGACCCCATAAGGTTTTTCCTCTTCTGTGTTGCATGTCTATTAATAGTGTTACTCGTTCAGGTCTTTATGCAGCCATTTCTAAGAGAGATTGCTTTTTGTTTCCACAGCAGACTTCTTGGTGTTCTCTCTCTCTCTCTCTCTCTCTCTCTCTCTCTCTCTCTCTCTCTCTCTCTCATTTTATTGGTTTTTCGAGACAGGATTTTTCTGTGTAGTTGGGTGCCTGTCCTGGATCTTGCTCTGTAGACCAGGCTGGCCTCAAACTCACAGCGATCCACCTGGCTCTGCCTCCTGAGTGCTGGAATTAAAGGCGTGCACACCACTGCCCAGTGTTCTGGCTCTTATAATCTTTCCACTTCCTTTTCCTCGATGTTCTCTGTGAGATAGATATAGGAACTGTGATGTATATATCCATTGTGGCTGGACTTCCCATTATATACTGACATCTGAAATGTGTCTAGTTGTGGATTTATGTGATGGTCTCTGTTTGCTACAATGAGAAGCTTCTTTGATGATAGGTGATAGCTATAATTATTTGTTGGTATAAGGTTAAGGTTTAGAATATAGTTAGGAATTATTATGATGGTATAGAAAAGTGATGGCAGGAGATTCCCTTTTAAGACCCATGACCTCACTAGCCCCAGGAATTTGGCTAGGTTTCCAGTTCAGGCATGATTTTCCTCCTGTTGAGTGGGCCAAGTCTAATTAGACAGCTGTTGTTTACCATTAACACATGAGTGCCCCTTATTGTACTTTTATGCATATCTTGTCCTGCTGGTCATCTCTGTGGTTCATAGGTGCCACAGCTGGGTAGAACTATTAGTTGCTTCTCTCCCTTGGCCAGTTGCATAGTATTTTCTGTCACAATAGAAGCTAGAATTCAGGAAAGGAGTTTTGGGATTAGATTCAGCTCAAATAATGGGTCCTGTGTCCTAAAAGTGCAGTGTCTCCATTGAGAGAGATTAACTTTCGCCACTGAGACTCAACTGAGGGCAACATCACTGGTCTGTATTGTCTTAAAAGTCACTTGGACCACCCTGAATAACCATTTCAAAGGAGGTTTCCCAGGCTTGGTCCTTGGGTTTTTGTTAGTTTACAGTTCTTGTGGAGAGCCTTCTCATCCCCAATGCCACAATTGCCATTAATACATGTACACACACAATGTATTGTATACAATTTTAAGTTAAATATAAAATGAGATTCCCTTAGACCTTATTAAACTCTCCAAAGATTCCTGCTCAGCAGTGTTCCTTGTCATCTGATTCACAATAGCAAATGGTGAGGGGAATCAATACAGAAGGATTAGTGGGAAGGACAAATAACGCCAAGATTGTTGGGGAAATGGTCTTTTGCCCGATGGTGGTGTGAACTAATTTTTGAGATGATAGTATGTTGAATGACTTAGTTCTTAATAACTACTTATTCTCAATTTCTCAATTTGCCTTACAAATATATTTATTTCCCTCAATATTTTTCTCAAGTTTCTCTAAACATTCTTTCATGTCCTTCTCTGTCTTGTTGGAGATTCTTTAAAAGGTCATATTCCTAAAAGAAGTCTGTGTAAGACTTCCCATCTGCATGCTATTTCACAATTTGACTTTGCCATCTTTCCATTCAGGGGTGACTCTGCAATCTTTCCTCTTAAATGTGAGCAAACTTTTGATGTCTATAATATGAATATGACAGCTTGTGACTTTTGAATTAGCCATCAAATGCAATACAGCTTCAACAAAGAAGACAGAAAACTACATAATGAGCACATGAAGTCATGCTGCATCTCATCTGTCATCAGGAAAAGTATAAGATAACACAATGCGATACCACAACAAATCTACTGGGATAGCAAGAGAACACAATTTTGGCAAAACCCAATTCTAGCAAGGATGTGAAATAAGGAGAAAATTCTTTCATTGCTGAGAGAATGCAACTGAAGAGAATCTAGGGTTTTATACTTAACTGAACACACACACATCACCATATACGCCAGCAGGTAAAAATACATAGCCAGACAAATACACCTGTGCATGGATACTCACAAAACTTTTATTCAAAATTGCCAAAACTTAGTTGTGATTGAGAAGAACAAGCTAGTGCATCCAACCAATGGAATGTTATTTAGCACTGAAATGAATAGGCAATCAAGCTATGAAAAGACATGAAGGAAACTTAAAACAATATTGAAAGTCAAAGAAGACCATTTGTGCTACATGACACCAAGAACAATGAATCAAAAGTGACTTCACTGTCTTCCCCAAACATCCACATAGTCATGACATCAGAAACAAAAGCCTCCAGACACTGGACATTATGCAGCTAGAGCAGTGATCTGTAAGAGAGAAATGTGAGGTTCATACTGTGATGTCTGCCTTACTGTCTGCAGGGTACAGAACCTGTGGGATCGAGGTGGGCAGAGCCCTGATTTGAGCCTGAATTAAAGACACTGAGTAGAGAAAGAGTTATAGAGAATCTTCTGACCTCCAGCTGAGTGCAGACATCCCACGTACTAACTTTCTGTTGCTATAACAAAATTCCTGAGATTAAAGGATGAAATACTTGTTTCTGTGGTTTCACTCCATAATTACAAGGTCTGTTTCTTTGGGCCCTAGCAGAACATCATGGCAGGGAGTTTGTGGTAAATTCTCAAATCTTGGTCAAGATCATGATAGGGAAGCCTACAGAGACAACCAAAACAAACTAGTCAGAACTCATGAAATTTAGACCAACAACTGTAGAGCCTCCATGGGACTGGACTAGGCCCTCTGCATAATCAAGACAGTTGTGTAGCTTGATCTGCTTAAGGGGTCCCCAGGCAGTAGGATCAGGATCCGTTCCTGGTGCATGAGCTGGCTTTTTGGAGCCTACTACCTATGGTGGGACACCTTACACAGCCTTGAGGGGGGGGGCCTTGAACCTACCTGTACTGAATGTACTGGACTCTGCTGACTTCCCATGGGAGGCCTTGCCTTGGAGGAGGTGAGAATGGAGGGTGGGTTGTGGGGTGTGGGGGAGGGAGACTGGAGGCATGGGAAGAGGGATCTGTGATTGATATGTAAAATGAATAAAAAAATTCTTAATAAAAAAAAATGAAAGAAAGGGTGAGGAAGGAAGACAGACTGAAATCACAATATCCCCCTTCAAAGGCAGACCTCAAGTGGCTCAACTTCTCCTACTACTTCCCACCTCTTAAATTTCAACTACCATCTTGTAGTGTCACAAATTGGAGACCAACTATATGGACCTTTGGGAAAACATAAAAGAATCAAACCATACTACACACTGTGGAAAAGCCTGAAGTGAGGAAAGAAGCCTGGGGGACACACATCAGAAGATCCCTAGAGGTCATTCACTAGCCACAGAGGGCACAGGACAGGGGATAATGGTGTCAGGTACTCTTGGTGAATTCAGGCACTATCCAGAAACTTAAGCTCTATCTATAAAGCATCAAACCGTTTCCAAGTTGCTTGACTGCAGCACAGAGTTGAACTCAAAATTTTTCATGAAAATGAACAAATACTTAGTACAGAACTCAAATTATATAATTTCTTCCATCTTTCTGAAATAACTAGACTTGCTAGGAAGCAGTAATGTGACTCATATTGAGGAGAAAACTCAATCAATCAAAACAAACCTAGATATGACATAGATAATAGAATTAGTAGACAGAGATATTAAAATAGTTACTATAAATATAACCCAAATATTCAGGAAGGTGGAAAAATTCTTCAGCTTTGTTAAAGACTCAGAAAGAACTTCTAGAGATAAAAAAATATGTGTAAGGTAAAAATTATAAGGGATAGGATTAATAGCAAATTGGACACACCACAAAGAATGATTAATCAATATGTAAACAGAAGAAGAAACTATTCAAATTGGAATAAATAAAGGAAAAATAAACACAGTGAGGAAAAAGGAAAAGAAACAAAGAAGGCAGATAATTATAAATGCACATGAGGGAATCTTGGGCAGAGAGAGGTGAGAGAGAAATTGAAAATTAATGAGCATCAACTGAAGGCCAGTAAGACACATCCTGTCATTGGTTAATTAAGGGTACTTCTGCTGGTGATTGCCTACTATGACTGTGAGACCATGTAAAAGATTGTATATTTCTGATGTTTCAAAATGCATAAGGTCTTAAAACAGCTTCTGCCTAATCAACCAAAAAAGATAGCGGAGAATGAAACACATGAATACAAGGAATTCCTCCTTCAAGATGCATGAAGTGCTAAGTCATGGTACCAATTAGAAATGCTAACATTTCTAATTACTGTTTGTTTAATTATACATTTGACTTTATTTTTTACATGGTAGATAAAACAGCCACAAAATATCACATACTTGTTAAGCGTTTTATTATGGAATGATCACAAATTCTTGGGAATTAAGGAGATGATGCTGAGTGGTCCTTCACATGTTCTTTCATGGATATACCCATTGTGAACACAGAACAAAATAACATCAACAAATTGCCATTGAGAATGTGGGGGGCTCTGTGTCATTTGGTAGCTGGTGTAGACCTATAGAAGCAGCACCTTAAAGATCCCCATTATTTCATCACCGCAAAGAAATTCCTAGGTGACCCCTTTACAGGCACATCCCGTGTGACAACTCCCATATCTAATTACTTTGGTGTCAAGAATGCTAAAGGGGTAGAATTTATAGTATGTACCCTCTGGAGTGTTGGATATTTATGTCACCAAGGTCCACCCTAGTGATTTCATTTATCAACAATTTATACTTTTTATTTATCTTTACAAAGAAAATAATAATCCATGGTATTAACATACCTTTATGTTGATACATACTAGTAGTGTAAACCATGGTAATTGTTTTTAGGTTTGAGATATTACAAATAAAATATCTCTGAACTATCATATATATATTATGTATATATTCATGATTAAGCATAAGCTAGTTTTCTTCCCCCGGCATGAACAAATGCCCAGGGGTAAAACAGCTGACATTGTCAAAGAGCCTCCAGAGCAGTTGAACCATTTGCTTTCCCATCCACTAACAACTGCCGTTATATTTTTGTAACAGTTGTTTAAATAGCTCACCGAAGTATAAATCTGAATTCTCTGATGCTCTCATGGAAGTCATGCTTCTTGTGCCCTGTGAAATACTTCTTTGTGTAATGCTCCCACTTTTAACTAGACTGGTTGCTTTTTGTACTGCATAATTTTGAGGTTTCTTTCTATGCTTAGCGTTTTTTTCTATTTTTATTTTATTGAAAATAGTTTGTTTCCATACAATATATTTTGATTATGGTTCCCCCAGTTTCCCCAAGTTTTTTAAAGATACATGACAAACAAGTATTTTTCCAGACTGTAGCTTGTTTTTCCATACTCAGGAAGATCTCTATGGGGAAAAATAAGTCTCCATATTGGTGAAATATATTCATTGGTTACTTTTTCTTCTATGGTTAATCCTCTTGGTACCAAATCTAGAAACTTTTTACCAAAGCCAAGCATCCAGATATTTTTCTCCTGCAAGTCGTAAGATCTCATTCCTTCTCTATGTGATTTACTGAAAGTTCATCTTTGTGTAAGGCACAAGCTTTAATCCAAGGGTCTGTACTTTGCTTAGAGATACCTAGCATTTCCTATGGTATTTATAAAAAACACTACCTTTTATTTGTTAAACTACTTTCTTCTCTTTGTCAAAATTCATTGGTTTGAAATTTGGTGTATTTGTTTTTGTTGTTGTGTTTTGTTTTGATTGGCTGTATGTCTATTCCTTTTTCAATCTGACATAATTTTGATCACTATAGGTATAAATTTTGAAACCTATCCATTTCATTTTTGTATTGTTATTCTAGTTCCATATGATTTTTCAAATAATCAAACTTATACTTACATGAATTCTTAATGAAGCATTGACAGATCTTTAGTAAATTTGTGTGCCAACCTATTGATAAGTCTACTGCCTTCCAATCTGTGACTGCACAGTGTTTTTCCATTTATGCATCTTCTATCGTTTGTTTAACTTTTGGCAAATTTAAGAACCCAAGCTTAGTGCATACTTTGTCATAAATTAATCAAAATTTTTTAATTTGGGAGGGGGTGTGACAATGAGATGGATTTCTGTGTGTCCATCACCAGTATGTAAAACATAAGTTATCTGTTTTGTTTTTGCTTTAATTTTCTTTTTTCCTCTTATTCTGTGGTCATAGAGAAATCTCAATTTAGTTGCAGTGTGACTTTGTTTGACTAGATCCTTAGCTGTGTATGTGTCGGAAGGGGGGGGCATGTATAAATAAATTCTTCTTCAGTAATGGGCCATTTTATGTCATTTTTTCCATCTCTATGCATTTATTTTCTTTTTGTTGCCTAAAACTTCAATCCACAATAGTAAGAATCTCTGGTCTGTACCCCTTCGGAGGAAGGGAAGGCTTTGATGGTTGGCATTAACTATAATGTTAGCTGATGTTATGTGTTACTAAAAGTGAATTTACACATGGTACCTATAAACATTATGATGGTGTGTATTTCTCTCTATAACTTACTGAATTTTTCTTCCTAATATTTTCATCCAAATTTATTGTTTTTTGATTCAGAATTTCCATCCATATTCATTAGTAGCCTGGTCTGTGAGTTTTCTGATTTTGGTATCAATGAATAGCTGAATTCAAGGCCTATTTCCTCCTCATCTACCTTCTGAAAGGCATTATGTAGAGATGATGATGTTACTGCATGTTGAAATATTCTGCAGAATCTCTGTGAAACTCCTGGTCCTCAAGATTTTTGGGAAAATAATTCAAGTTACAAATTGAATTCATTTAATTGACATGGGGATATTCAGGTCATCTGTTTCACAGTGTTTTAAATTAGGGCAGTTTCTTTCTTTTGAGGAAATAGTCCATTTCACAAAAATGTCCAGGTGAATGTGTGTAGAATTGTTCCTAGTAAAACCTCATCATCTCTTTCATTTCTGCGAAACCTGTAATGAAACCCCTTTTATTTCTGGTAATATTTTTCTTGCTTTTTCTTGTCAATCATACTGGAGCTTAGCAGATTGAATTAATTCCTTTTCAAAGTTCAGCCCATTGCTTCTCATATTTTCATTTTCATTCAGTTCAGTTTTTTATTCTCTTACAACTTCTTCCTTGAGCTATAGATGACTCAGGGGTGTTTTATTTAATTTCTAGGTATTCATATTTTTTCTATCATTTTTTGTTACTGATCTCTAAATTTGATTACATTGTGGTTAGAGAACTAATTATTTTAAATATTTTAAATTGGTTAAGGCTTTTTTCCTGATGAATCATAATATTAACCCAGTGGGAACAAACTCGAACTACATTTCAAAAGACTGAGTTTTTTTGGGTTTTTTTTTGTTTTTGTTTTTTTTAGGAAAGTATTCTACAAATGGAATTAAAATCCAGCGGTTTGTGGTTTTGTTTTACCTTACATATAAAAAAATAACAATTTTTTCATAGTTACCTTGGAAAATATAAACTAAAAGCAAATAACTTAATTGTAAAATATCTGAGAAAAAATTGTCTTAAATCAGAGTTATTATGAGACAAAAACAAAATTTCTAATTCAAAGAACAAAACATCACAGTGAAATGTAGTGACCAGTAAACATTAAAAGTGGAATGAATTTGATGAGTGAAGAACAGGTATTTTGAACTAGTTAATGTACCAAGCATAAAGATGGCAACAGTAACTCTATGATACAATGATACTGCTTTGACACTGAAACACTCTTATTGGAAGACAAATATAAATTGGGGCAAACGTTAGAAGAAATATAAGACTGTTTAAAATGTATCTACTGAAAATTTCCTGGTGGGTGTGTTCACTATCTCCCTTGTCAGGTGAGAAAGTAGAAAATAATCAGGTCTATTTATGACCTTAACATACAAAGTATCATAATTTGTTAATTTTTTTCTCATTTAGCTGAGATGATAGTTGTTAATATCACTGTTTGAGTTTGTCTTGGTAGTTGCAGCGCGCACTGACATTGTGTGTAACGTCTGCTAGAGGGCAGAGTGGTGCATAAGCAGTGGTGAGGGAAAGCATGCAGTGCACTCTAATTACTAAGTCACAATCAAAACATGGACTAACACAGCCCGCTGGCTTCCTGTTCTAGCAAACCAGCTCACCTCCCTCCCCACTTTACGTGGTCTTCTCAGGACAAGCCAACTGATGGTCATGGAAGATGTATCCAACAGCAACAACCCATGGCATTTAAGCATCAGTTACTTCAAAGGTGATGCCAAATGAAAGAATAAAGTTGAATATATGTTGTGTCACATTTTCCCACTGTGTCCACAGGTGCAAAGAACTGATATCTCACCATGTGGACTACCATACCTTTCCTGTTTCATTTGTTTAATTTTGGGTTGGTAGGTACCAAGCCTGACATTTCAATGTTAACTTCATTATGTGTTAATTAAATTAGGTAACTATCTGTGTTCTTTTTGTTCTTCAACATGTTTCTGTTGGTTTTTCTAGACTAATTTAACAGCTAACTCCCAACCCTCACCTCATAGTAAGTCTGCCCAACTTTCCCAGACCCCATTGACTTAAACCATCTTTCTGACTTGGTTCTAATACATCACAGATCATACGTACTATATATATATGTATACATATAGTGTATACATGGTGCTTAAAGTAGAGTGTCTTCAGTCATTTTAGAACAGCTTGGATAAAACCTGGTTTCTAGGCTATACCTCAGGTGAGTATCTAAACAAAACACTCCAGCCATATTAAGTGGTTTTATTGGCTCTATGGAATGCAAAGACATTTAACTGCATATGAAATTCTTGACTTTCATCTTTCTCTTGAGTTTCTTAAAGATGAAGTTTCTCTGTTACTATTTATCTGAGACAACTCACACTGTGTTACTTTCTTTCTAGTCTGAGAATGGGGTTGCTGGGCGGTGGTGGTACACACCTTTAATCTCAGCACTGGGGAGGCAGAGGCAGGTAGATCTCTGTGAGTTTGAGGCCAGCCTGGTCTACAGAGCGAGATCCAGGACAAGCACCAAAACTACACAGAGAAACTCTGTCTTGAAAAATAAAAAAATAAAATAAAATAGAAAAAGAATGGGGGTTTGTCCAAATGACATCATCAGGCAAGTATTCAGAGTCAGTCGTTCTCTATCAGTTCTTCAAATGTATAATGGTTTTTCTCTCCCACACAGACCTTTTTCTTCTCCTTTGTACAGATTATCTTCCACTGAGTTTTAAGTTTTAAATACAACTTCTGTCTCATTGCTTTTCATTTTCATTGACTCCAGTATCTGTTTTAAATTGTTTTCCCCTGTGTTCTACACTGTCATAGAATTGCTAAAAGGTACTGTTTCCTTCATTTAGTGTATTTTTTCTTCATCCTTATAATTTCTATCATTCACTCTCTTTTTGGGCACAGCTGATAACATCCGCTCCAGTTTGAATCCTTTGGAATTGAGCAGATTTTTGTCTGTTTTGTTTTTCCGTGAGTAGGGAGAGTTTGATGGGCCAACCTTCCGTTCTTCATAGTTA
>CABHPH010087265.1:0-21317 GCA_902168325.1 Peromyscus nudipes
AGAGAGAGAGAGAGAGAGAGAGAGAGAGAGAGAGAGAGATGTTCTCAGCTTGCCTTTCCTAAGACCTTGCCTTTCTGCTTGGATCATTTCAGTTATGGTGAATAAATTGCTATAGGGTATTAGTTGCTTATGGACATATTGATATGGGTGTTTTAACATGAGTAATAGTAAAAGCTTATCAGCACATATCTCAAATCCTCAGATTAGAGTCTTTCAGTCTAACAGGCTAAGCACATGGAGAAATCATGTTACTGGAAGAACTGCATGATCTACAGTAGCTAGCTGCTACAGGACTGCCAGGTAATGGTGTCCTCCTTTCTGAAATTACATGCTCATTGCTCATGTTGATTTATTTGTTCAAAAAGGTCTAACCTTTTGCTGCCCTTGAAATGCAATCTGTCATTCTTTGAAAATAATATTTGAAAACCAAAATATTGAGTTCATGTTTGTATTTCCATATCACTTACAGTGGAAAGCACAAGATAGTCATTCTTTATGTTTTGTTCTTTTCATAAAATGGGAATATTTAGAAACAACAGTGTCTACCTTTCTAAAACAAAGAAGTTATTTCTAACTAGCTCCTATGAAGAAACCAAAAATTTAATTTTTTTTCATTGAGCCAAGAACCACATGAAATACAATCTAAAACCAGAAGACAAGGAGAAATGGTGTGTGTGTGTGTGTGAGAGAGAGAGAGAGAGAGAGAGAGAGAGAGAGAGAGAGAGAGAGAGAGAGAGAGAAACTACTGTACTTGACTTTTACTGGAAAGGAAAAATTAAAGGTGTTCATATTGTACCATTTGAAAGTTATTTCAAACCTACCCAAACAACAAACGTGTTTTACAAGACATGTAAGAACCTGTTGAATTCTGAACTTACCCAAACAGCCCTCTGGGCAGAAACAAATGAATGAGCTCGTTTCAACTTGTTTCTCTTGCAATCATTTCTGCAAACATACCTTCAGAAATAAAGATGTATTTTAGCAAGTATCACCCTTCCCTTTAATAAAACTATTAAGTTATTAAAAACTAAGTACATATTCTGTGAATCCATAATATACCATTTTCAAAGTCAATTATCTTGTTAATTTGCATGAATTTCTATTTCCCCCTGGAATAAACATATCCTGGATGTTGCCAACCACTGTTTTACAAACATATCTCTTTCTAATTAGCCTTACTACAGAGCTGATGTCTCAGCATGTATCATGCAAGGAAAAGAAGGCTGCTGTTATACCAGGGATAGAGTGGTAGAGAACTATCAGAGTTGGCTTTTATATAATTCTACTTTTGTGGATATTAATTCTTGTTAATTTTCGTCACATTAGAAATTAATTATATTATTTTGTGTCAAGATTATATAAGTCACATAATTATAACATGCAACCATAGAACATGAGTGTTTAAATTAACTTCTGACATTTTAGTCCATATTTCTACTTTTACAAATTAGTTATAAATAAACTTGTTTGTAGCTTAACAATCAAGACAATCACATGGCTTTCCCTCCTACAGTTTTTCATAATGTTATCTTGCCACCATGTCTAGATATTTGTTATACAGTTTAATTATATGAAAAATCTAGCTTTCTAGTTTTCAGGTACAACAAGATTTCTATGTCTGGTACTATTAACCCATGATCTCTCCTGATTCTGTTTCTTTAACATCTAATATTGTAAGCCCCTCAAGGCACACAAGTGGCCTGGCCTCTCCCCTGAGGACCTCCAACTGCCAGGTTCCACCCACAGAACACTAACTGTCCTAACAGCTGGACCCAGTCCCAACCTACAGAGCAAAAAGCTCAAGCTCTGGACTCAAAGTCCCACCAATCCCTACCTTGAAAAGCTTCACCCTGAAATTTTCCATCACCACCTCCGCAAGAAACTCTATATAAGCCCCACTCTCTGCTCAGTTCTCTGCTGTTTCTCACCTGAACAGAGGCTGCCAATCTCCTGATATTTTCCCTCTGAATAAATCTCTTGTGTGAGGTTTGTTGTGCGGTGTGACTTTGTGGTATTCCTTGGCTCCTGACTGCCAGGATACCTTTCCATCTGAGCTGTAATGCTTACAAACATCACCAATGGAATAGTTATGTGATGCATTTCCTCTCTTAACTTGTGGTTACTGTCATAATTGACATTGCTGTCTGGCAGTTCCAAAGTGTCCGTGGGAGAGTGACATACTTTAGGATAACATTTAACTTCAGGATTGGGTCAATTGTGAATTTCACACAAAACCCTGTCTCAGGATAAATGGAACAAATAAGAATGTCAGTTACTGCTGAATTAATGAAAATGGAGCAGCCACATGGGGCATAAGACAAAGTTGAATGCTGATAAAAAATAGAAAAAAGGGCACTAAATGGATACAGAGGAATTAACAAAAGGGATGCTGCTTTTTTTTTCTCCTGGTGAACAACATGCTGGCCCCTTTTCTGAGCTCTGTTAGTCGCCATTCTTTCTTTAAATTTCATGACAACTATGGGCCAAGATAGACAGCTCTGTGCTTAAAAAATCTTGCTACTCTTTCAGAAACCTGTGGTTCACTTCGCAGCTCACAAACACCTGTAACTCCAATACCTTCTTCTGGCCTGTATGGGCATCAGCACATGTAGATGTAACCAACCGCCTTATTAAATAAGAAACACAGAGCCAATGTAAGACTGAAAGCCCAAAGAGGTCAGAGCTAAGAATCTTACCACTTTCTGCCAGCTAGCCTCTCCCGCCAAGAGACTTCTCCGAAAAGGAACTACTCCCTGTGTGTTCGTCTTTAAATAGGAGTTCTGTTCTGCCTTCTCATTGGTTGTAAACCCAACTACGTGACTGCCTCGTCACTGTCGTCTGTACAGACCTCCAAGTCTTCTATAGTTGGTATTGAGATTAAGGGCGTGTGTCTCCAATGCTGGCGGTATCCTTGAACACACAGAGATCTACCTAGTTCTGCTTACCAAGTGCTGGGATTAAAGGCGTGGACCACCACCGCCCTGGCTTTCGCTATGGCTTGCTAATAGCTCTGACCTCTAGGCAACTTTATTTATTAACATACAAATAAAATCACATTTCAGTACAAATAGAATACCACTATAAGCACACATGTGCACAGACACATACTTGTACACATAAGTAAAAATAAACCTTTGAACTTCATGACCACAGATTCCAATAAACATCTATTAGTCATATGAAGGCACATACCTCCAAACCCAATTTGAAAAACTGCTCTCACAAGTGCCTAAGAAAAGCCAAGATCTTAATAAGCAGTCCCTGTTCTGTGTGGGAGGCATAAAGAAAACATGAAGTTGGGGAGGTAGAGAACGGAAGCTCAGAGGGAGAATGGGAGAGGTCATCTGCCTCTTCTCCTATGACTGTTAGGAACATGAAACATCTCATTAGCGCATCTGTACCTGGAACTTCTATACTTGGAACTGACAGAAGCCTTGTTGTCTACTCTCTAGGCATGTCTGATACCTGCTTTGCTCCACAGCCTTTTCTCCATATCTTATCCATGTGGTGTGGAGCTGAACATCTCTCAAAAGCTCATATGTTGAAGACTTGGTCCTCAATACGGCAACCTTCCGAGGCACAGCACTGGAGAAGTATCGTATCCTGGGGGCTCTTGTCTCATCAATGAATCAACTGTTGGGTCATAATTAAATGGACTGTTCAGGAGTCATAAAAATTGCCAGAGGTGGTAACTACTTTCAGGGGATAGAAGGGCATATCTGGTCTCCAGTCCCTTGCCATTTCTATTTCTGTCTTGTATCCACTATGAAGAAAACTCTTTTGAAAACCATGTGCTCCCACTGAATCTTCATCTCACTATGATCCCAGAAGCAATGGAGCAAAGTGATTATGGACTGAAATCACTGAAACTGTGATCCACAATAAATATTTCTTCAAGTTGTTTTCCACAAGCATTCTGTCATGATAACAAAAACAATGGCTCACATATTGCCCATGAACGCTTATTACTCCGTGTTATATGCTATATTGCAGATTTAAGCACTTATGGGGGACTCTGATGCTATGCACTTTTGTCCACACCCACCTGTTTTACTGAACTAGAGTGGCTATCAGTGTTTTTGGAATTGTGTTTTGATTTTCAAGCTCCTTACTGAGTCCTGTCCCCATGTCCCTGTTTTCCCAAAACCCTCCCATCTCCACTGCCTTTTGCACTCAACAAAATGTGAAGCCAGTGTGTTAGCATCTGGCTAAGAGTCTAGGGATATAAAACTGGCTTTGTTTCAAGTTTGCCCAGAGGTAACTTATACATACTTCACAGATGAAATATGCTTCATGTTTGAAATCACAGCTCCCTTGGAAGAGTTGGCCTTTGTCCAAAACTTACCTTTAATACCTATTAAGAGCTATTCTATCCCTTCATACCAAGATCTTTAAAGTACAATACTATGCAAGCACCAGAGTGGGTGGCCAAGTTGAGCCATCACTGAGCCAGATGTAGAGAGAAAATGATAAAGCTGCCATTAGCACCATATTTACCTTTTTAAATTAAATATATATATATATGTGTGTGTGTATACACATATATAATTAAACTATGATTATATAATTTTCCCCTTTCCCTTACCTCCCACCTGCTCCTCCCAAGTCCCTTCCCTCCAACTCCTCCCATGTCCCTGTCCATTCTCAAATTAATAGTCTATGATTGTTATTGTTAATATATATGTGTGTATATATGCATAAATTTGTAAATACAACCTGCTAAATCCATTTTTGTTATCTGTGTGTATATGGTTTCAGGGATGAACACTTTGTATTATATAATGCATTATAGAGCTCCATAGGAGATCATTCTCTCTCTCTTGGTTTTCATTAGTTGACTGTAGTTTTTTAAGGTTGGGACTCCATGAGAATCCACCCCTTCCATTTTAGCATATCTATTAATATTGCCATTGTTCAGATCTCCTTTATGCAGCCAATACTAGGAGAGAATGCTTCACAGCAGACATTGTGATACTCTGGCTCTTTAAATCTTTCTATCCTCTCTTCCACATGTTCCCTGACCCAAAGAAGCAGGAGATGTGTTGTCATGTAGTCATTGAGACTGGTCTCCCCACAATCTCTACATTGTGTCCAGTTGTGGTTTTCTGTGATGGTCTCTATTTGTTGTAAATAGAACTTCATTTACTGAGTGGTGATAGCTACATTTATCTGGCAGTATAAGGATAAGATTTAGAATGTATTTAGGAATTATCCTGGCCTAGCAAAATGGCAGTAGCGGATTCTTTTTTTAAGCTCCATGACTTCCCTACACATGGGGAAGTTGATTAAGTTTCTAGTACCAGACATGATTTCTCTCCAGTTAAATGGACTGTGAATCCAATTTGAAAGCCGCTGGTTACCACTCCCATGTGTGTGCCACTTTCTGCACCTTTACCTATACCTTGCCGTACTGGTCATTGTTGTCATTCACAGGTGCTTCCCTCCCTTGGCACTCTGCATAGTATTTGGAAGTCATACAGAAGAAAAGAGGCTTTCATGTTAGATCCAGGTCAAATCATCCAAGTTCTGTGTCTTAAATGTGCAGTATGTTCAGTAATAGGTGCTTATATTTAACCTCTGAGAGACAATCAGGGCAACAGTAATAGTCTGTATTATTTTGGGAGTCACTGGACTACCATGAACAACCATTCAAGATGAGATTTCTCATTCCAGGTACTGGGAGATTTGATAGTCTATGGCTCTTATAGGGGAGCCTGTCAAGTCAAGTGTCATAACTTCCTTTTAAAAAAGTATGTATATATATATATATATATATAATCACTTTCCTTCCACTAGCTGCTCCCAAGTTCCCTTCCCTCCAACTTCTCCCATGTCCAGCCCATTCTCAAATTGATAGCATCGTCTTCTTTGATATATCTGTATTGTATATAACTTTAGGTAAACATAAAATAATAAAATAATAAGGTTCACCTACACCACTCCTTGGCATATGCCTCAAGGACTCAACATCATACTCCACAATGTTCACTGTTGCCCTATGCACAATTAGTAGGAAATGGAAACAACCCAAATGACTTTCAACAGATGAATGGATAATGAAAATGAGATCCATATATACAACGAAATACTATTCAGCTGTCAAGAAAAATGCAATCACAATGAACCTAAAATTATTATATCAAGTGAAGTAACACAGACCCAGAAAGACATGGTCTCTCTCTCATCTGCAGTCCCTGGCTCCCAAACTCCAGATATAAATAAAAGCAGGGAAAATTCATAGAAATCAAAAAAATAAATAAATAAAATAAAGGGACTGTGGGGGAGAGTTTGAGAAAGGAATAGTAGGATAGAGGTGATATGAATGGGGAACAGAAAAGCAAAGTGTGTTTCAATGGGAAGGGGAGAGGGATGTCAATATAGAAGGATAAAGAGAAATTAGGGATAAATAAGAACAATGTTGTTTGATAAAGTCACAAGGAACCTGATTTCCTTACATTTCTCTTTATATTTCTGTAAGCACTGAACAATGTACATAGCATGTTAGTTGCGTGTGCTCTGTATATAGGATCACTAAGGGCGAAGGCACAACCTTTATATTGACAGAGGTATATGACCAAGGCCTTGTCATACCACTCTCTCTGTTGGATCAATAGAAAGTAACTAATTAAAACAGTGAGCGGTGGCTAAGCAGTGCAGAGGAAGCTCCTTGAGCTACCCCTCACATCGGAGTCTGTCTCCATGTTCTCTGCACTAGCCTCCAGTTTAGTGTTTACTTTGTGTCTCTTCCAACAGTCGTTAGGAGGACAGTGGAATTTTTGTCACTGAGTACCGGGTATGTCAGTACGTTGGCATCCTATGGGACTATAAGATGGCAAGGATGAAACTAAGGAAAACGTTGTTTGGTGGGGGAAAGTCTCAATTGTTAAGTCTCAGAATGTGTTTTCCTTGGTCCCCTTGGCTTTTTATTTTCTCATCTCAGAGTTAACTCAGAGAGAAACACTTAGTCGTACCATCTGCACCTTGTTGGCAAAGAAATTTCATCAGAATAGTTTGTTCCTATTCTGAGGATCATTGCAAAGCATGAAGCCTATAGTTAACTATTACATCATCTACCTAAAGCATTTTGATATTTTTGAAAAGCACCTATGAGAGGTAATGAATGTGTTAATCAAGTTGTGGTAATAAAGGATATATAATGATACGTATATTTTATTCTTATCCATGTTCATTTAATTTAAAAATATTCAAATGTGTTCAAGGATAAATATCTATGTCCATAATTTAAATGAAACTTAAGATTATGGATGGTCCAGTATAGGGAAAGACAAGACAGTCTGGGACAGTCACAGAAATAACATATTTTAAGTGACATGATTCTGTCAACTTACTAAAACATAAAGGTACTTAATATAAAATACCCTTGGTTTGGACTGGGAACTAATATGGAACACAAGCCTTTAAAACCAGCTGAGTCTATCCTATATATGAGGCACATCTTTTCAACTCAGAATGGTATTGTTTTGTTTTTATCATAAAATTGGGATAATTTTAATTTTATTTATTTTTTAATTTTACTTTTATTGATTCGTTGTAGAATCTTGCATTCTGATCCTACTTATCTCCCTGTCCCCTCACTTCTTCCCTCTGCCCTTGTAACCTCCCCTCTGAACAAAATCAAATTTGTAAGAAAAACCAAAAACCAAACCAAACAAATAGACAAAGCAAAATCATGAACGGAAAAAAAAAAAAAAAACCACGTATCGTGGAAGCTGTAGTGTGGGCCCACTGAGTCACACAGTTTACCCTTTAGTCCATTCATCTTTACTTGTGTTTATTTGCCATGAGTCATTGGTCTGGCTTGAAACCTCTGGTTTCTGCTACACCACTAATAATGGGCTCTCACTGGGGTGCCTGCTGTTTTGGATCTGTAGGTTTGTCTGTCCCCTTCACCTGCTCCAACAGTTCATAGATGAGGTGGATGTTGAAGTGAGTCAACTCATAGCCCTGGTTCTGAGCCTGGGTGGCAGCAGGGTTGATCAGCTCTCTAGCTTTCCCTCATTATCACTTGCCAGATGAGCTCTTCAGCACTGTCTCTGCTAGTTCTCCCAATGCAGCCTACAGCAAGGAACAGGGTCATTGTTCCTGTTCTCAGGACCTCAGATCCGGGTCTCTCTCACTCATATTACCAGGACCAGCTTTACTGTTTTGCCCAGGCAAGGCACAAGGCCCTCTCTCCTGATTGCTTTAGGGGAAATAAAGGGAAGGAGAGAGAGAAGAGAGTCAGCTTTCCTACTCTCACGTCCTCCAGGCTGGCTATCCAGGGTCAGCTCTAGTGTGTTGCCCCCATGGGAACAGAGGCTGCTTTCTCTTATGTGCTACAGCCCGTGAGGGTCAGGGCTAGCTCTCCTTCTATTGTGACCTCAGAGCCAGTCCTCCCACCTGCTACAGGTGGTATTGAGTGAGGGAGAAAGGGCATCTTTCCCTCATCCATGCCACTACTTAGGATACAAGGGGGCGGGGTCACCCCTTCTGCTCTCATGCCCTCAGGGTCGGCTCATCTGTGTCATTGGCCACAGAGTTAGCTGTAGTATAATTCCTAAGTGAGATGCATTCCTATGAAGAGGGGTGGGGCCATCTGAGTGCAGGGGCCAGCTCTTGCCTGAAGGGAAGGGCCAGCTCACCTGATGCAATATACAGCGAGGGGCAGGGCCAGCCATCCCAAGGCCAGTAAAGGGTGGGCTGGCTCAGCACAATACAGGTCCACTGATTCCTGTAATAACCTGGGCATGGACCACAGAACTCAGCTGCAGCAGGACCACAGACCCAGACATGGCCCTCAGTAGCAACTCAGTCCCAGACACCACCATGGTCTGGATGGCAGCACAGGCCTCTCAGATCAGCACAGCCCCGGCAGCAGCATGGCCCCCGGGCATCAACCTGGTCCCAGGTGACTGGCCAGACCCTGGGCATCCTCAGAGCCCTTAGTAGCAACTGGAGCCATGGACACCACCCCAAATTCTGACCTCCAAATGGCCATGGACACAGATATGGCCCTAGGCAGTGGCCCATGCCCAGACATCTCCATGGCTCTAGGTTGCAGCACCAGCCATCCAAATCGGCATTGCCCCAGGCACGGCCAGGTCCTCAGACACTGACATGCTGCGAGGTGGCCAACCAGACCCCGGTCATCCACATGGCCCTCTGTGACAACAGGAGCTCTGGACATCAACTCAGACTCTGGCTGCTGCAGGGCCATGGAACCAGACCTGACCCGCTGCAGCAGCCCTGGCCCAGATGACGCCATGGCACCAGATGACAGTATAGGCCACTCAGATCAGGATGTCCCTGGTGGCAGCATAGCCCTTGGATGCCCTCATGGCCACAGGTTGTGGGTCAGACCCTGGTCATCTATGTGGCATTTGGTGGCAACATGGGGCACGACATCAATACAACCTTCGGCTATGGTAGGACCACAGACCCAGACATGGTCCTAGGCAGCAGCCTGGCCTGGATGTCACCATGGTCTCAGGTGCCAGCACAGACCACCTGGACCAATATGGCCCCCACAGCAGCATGGCCCTCAGACACCAACATAGCCCCATGTGGCAGCCTAGACACCTGGCATTGGCATGGTCTTCGATGGTCTCCTAACTTTAATTTTATAATGAGAAACAATAGAACATTATCCACAAACATATACATACACATACTCTGGAGAACTCCAGACCTCTGTGGAAATACTGATATTAGGGTTTGGAAACTATTATAGGACTTTAAAATTTACTCACTTATGGTGCTAATTATGCTAAATTTTATATTGTGCATCTTACCATGTTTTGGGTTTTATATTGGGTTCTTTCATTTTCTCATTAAATCTTAATAATAATTCAACATTACAAGAAACCTCTTTTGAGAGATTAGGGGCTTGCTCTAGACCATAATACTTGGAAATAGTAAGGCCAGGGCTTAGAGGTTGGTCTGTCTGATTTCAAGTCCTGTCAATTTTTTTATACTGTTTAAACATTTAAAAAACAAAGATCTACGTCTTACTTTCTCCCAGGTATCTTTCATTGCCATGGATATGCTCAGAAACTAAGGATGAAGGCGCAACATGCAATGAAGTGCTAGTTGCACTAATTATGGAATTCAACTGCATTGCTTATTTGGGGTCAGAGGTTATGGGTTTTCAGAGACTCAGTGTGTCTGTGGTAATCTATAGCAGGGAACTGCTTTTCCATGTACTAAAACATTCAAAATGAAGTTTCAGTTGGTAGAAGTAAATGTCACATATGATCTCATTATTTCCAGTTGAATGTTCTTCAAGAATGTCACATCATTGAAGTTAAACTGTAGGTAAAGCCACTAGAAATTATTCACAATGATTGCAAAATAATCCATTTCCATTTTCTAAGTGCAGAGACACCATCAGCACCATCCAGATATTTACAGAAAGTGGCCTGATGGCAAGGGTTTGATTATCTGTGCCTCCTTGTTTCTTCCAAATTCATGAACACTGACTTTATAGCCTTCCTCTGAAACTCTTCCAACAAATCCCATAGCCAGATTTGACTTCCATTTTACAAAATACATGGTCATTGCACACAGGAAGGTATGTTCACAGGAAAAAATGATGACTGAGAGATGCAAAATTAAAACTTTTGTTGAAAACTATTTGTAAAAAACAGATAACCATGAATCATATCCCTCAGTAATTATTGAACAAAAAAAAAATCACCTTAGGATCAAAGAAGAAAGGGAGTGAACCATATCAAAACCCTGTCAAATACCCCATAGAAGCTAAAGGAACATGGATTTACTATTGTGCCGATGACTTTGCTGTGAGTAGCAGTGGAACCCTGTTTCTCTCTCCCGTTGACCTGCTTGGGGTAATCCTTGATAGCTCTGTGAACATCCTACCATGCTCCACTTTCCTTCTGTGTGAATGTGAATGATCTCAAACTCTCCCTTGTGTCTTAAATCTACACATATCTAAAGAGATGGAGACAGAAGAAACACAAACTAAGGCTGCTACTTGCTCAGTGACTCACTGAAGACAGTCTTAAGGAATTACCGTAGACACATTCAATCTGTGGAAATCCATAACTCCTATCCCCAAATAAGAACACACAACTGAAGTCTATAATTAATCCACATAGTAGCAGTTTGCAAATCATAAGTTATGAAATCAGTATTGAGTATAGCAGTCCAGCTGTTCCCAGAATGTTAATTCCCACGGCTCAATCTCTATACCAACCTCTCCATTTGTTCAGTGCCTATGTTCTCACAAGCAAGCCTTACTTGGCAGTGTAAAGCTTTGGGAACCAGTATCTGATTTGACCTTCAGAATAACTCTGTGGGAGAAAAATGATTCTCACTTAAAGATCAGGCAACTGGGACTCACAGAGACTAAGCGGCTCACTCGTTCAGTATCACACAGCGAGTAAACAGCAGTTTCATGAAAGCAATCTACCATGTTTCTAAACAAAGCCGAGTGATATTGTTTTAGGACTTTTGTTTATCTGTAGAGCTATGCATTAAGATTATTGTCTCCTTACGGAAAACATGGGGCATATTTTGAAGCCAAGGCATTAGAAATCCCTACTGACTACAAATCTCTAACACAGGACTAAAGAGCCACCCTCAGTGACACTTGGCTTTGTGTTTTGTGTTTTCTTTCTCTGTCAGTCTTTTAGAATGGAAATGTGCTAAGAATCTTTCTCCTAATGATCTGTCTAATATCTAATTAGTTGTTTAACAACAGCAAACCTAAGAGTTTTCAGATGCTCCAAGGATATGGAAATAAGGAAGAGATTGGAAAATAAGAATATCTAAATTTCAACTTCTAGGCACTGGATCCTGTGGGTTTTTGTTTGTTTGTTTGTTTGTTTGTTTTTTCTGATCTTCTATTTTCTGCACTAAGTGTCACAAGAATTCCAGTCCTGGATTATATCCAGAAACAAAGTTCTGGCAGCTATCAGAACTCCTCTTTGCCATACAGCTATAGCTCTTAAATCTGAATCAGACAGCAACAAAGACAGAAGAGGACGGTAACAAGCATTTCCTTACACCACCTTCATTTTTCAGATGAATGAAGGTAGGGGGCTGATCATCTCTCCTTATAACCTCCCATGGACCACTGAATATCAGTTGCAGCTGATTCACATGTATTGGTGTCAGAGAAGTCTACCAGAATAACCTACAAACACAGAATTAATTCTGCTTTGCCCACATGACGTGCACGCAGTATACATGAGTCATTATTATTCACAAACCTGAAACTCCAGATGGTTCAATATGCCCTGAACCATCGGTGCCACTGAGTCAAGAGGTAGCAGTGACAGCATCACTGCTTGTGCCCTAATTGAAGGAAATACCATACATTCATCATAGTGGTAAGATTTGTCCTTTCTGATACAGAAGTCTTTGAGAGTAGCTTATCAAAATATTATGATTGACTACCTTGTAGTCTCATAAGTTGCTTATTTTTATGGTATTTTTCTACCTTAACAAAATGAAGGCTTAGTATAATATTTCTTCCTGAAAATATGAATCATAATTTATCTGAAGAAAAAAGGGGGTCTTTAATGAAGTTAGTAGAAGACAAAGTACAATGAGTTATATTGTATTTTCAAACACTTGAAAATTAGTTCAAAGTAGCAATTATGAGAAAGGTGCATTTACCAAATACAAGTAACAAAAATACGAAACAAATAAATTAAGACACCATTAAGTGAAACACACTTAACATTTTTATTAATATGAATAAACAAGTCATATTGTATTTGATACTTTTGTTGTAAAACTTTCTAATCAACTACATAGGACTCCAGTACTATTGGCTAGTAAATTTAGGTTGATTACCCCTTAGATCCATTTGGATTGTAGTTTGGATCTTTAGCAAGACCAGCTGGGTATTGATCTGTGACTATGGATTTACACAAGAGATGAAGCAGCTTTCAATACTTTCTCTGGTTCCCTTTGGACAGAGCCTATGACTCTGGGTTTTATGAAGATATGCAAGTGGAGAAATACACATAGATAGTCCAATTTGGGGATGAACTTCAGACAAAGGATAAAATAGCAAGAGGCTTCCATTAAAATGTACTTCTTATAGGAATCAGGACCCACTAATGAAAATGTCCTCTCTTGTGAGGACATGCAGGTTCTGAGACTGTCAGGAGACTTGAAAGAAATACATCAGATTCTGTCATCCTGGGTCCTCAGCTTTACCTTGCAAGGGTTGAAGGTATGTATACAGAAGCAAAAAGGAGAAAAACGTCACACACACACACACAAAAAAAAGACCATACAGTACTTTGTACTACAGGCATTTTTTTTCTCTAAGACATTCCTCAAAAACAAGGTAGAATAGCCTCTGTGTAAAAGCCTCACTGAATGAGCAAAGTGTCAGACTATCTCTCGTAGCATTTATATAAGTTTACTATGTGTTTGTGTCAAGGTCTCTCTACATAGCTTGGACTTCTTGAACTTGCAAGCCTCTCGCTTCAATCTCCTAAGTACTGTAATTACAGGTGTTCACCTCCAAATTCAGGTGTTTTTTTTTTTCAATTAAAGTTTTTGGTGATGTTATTGTTCCCTGCCCTCCAGTCGCTTTCCTATTCTCATAACCACTTTACCCTCCCAAATCCATGTGCCCTGTTTTTAAATACACAGAGTCCACTTAGTGTTGCCTTAATTCACATGGGATCATCTGCTGGAGCATGGTAACAACTAACAGATGACATCTCTCTGCCGCAGCAGTCATCAGCTGCCAATAGCTTCTCAGGTAAGGATGGAACTTGATGAGCTGCTCTCCCATCCATTCCAGGATTTTAGCTACTTTGATGTTTTACATTTACACATACAGTCACAGCCACCATGACTCTGTCAGTCTGGAAAATTTTTGGTTTTTTGCACTTGTCACTATCTTTGGCCATAAAATTTTTCTGTCTCCTCTTTTGTTATGATCCCTAAGCCTAAGAAGTAAAGGGGTATGACATAGATGTCCCATTTATAGCTAACATCCTACAGTCTCTTGTTCTTTGTACAATGATTAGTTGTGAGTCTCTCTATGTTTTGTCATCTACTTCTAAAAGAAGCATCCCTGATGAGAGTTGAACTAATCTATCAGTATAAATATAAGAACTTGGGAGGCAATTTATTACCATGTCCATTTAGTAGAATACTATGTTAAGTATTCCTCTACTGTTTAGGACTAACCAGCCACAAAATTTTGACCTGGTACATAGTATCAGACATCAATTCGATCTTGTAGAGCTGGCCATAAATATTATGAGGGAGGGGTTAGTTGCTCCCATAACATTTATACCACTATTGCACCTAGGAACATATCTTACCAGGACAGTCATTACTGTAGCTCATAAGATTCACAGTTGGAGAAGGCTGTTGATTACTTTTCTCCTCCTGCAGTGTGCGTAGTACTTCCAAGTACTTTGAAAATACCAAGTAGGACTAAAGCTTCTAGGTAAGTAAAAGCTTAACTTCCCTTTGTCCCATGTCCCAAGCACATGGTGCCTTCAGTGATAAATTCTTAACATCAAGTTCAATTCTGTAGTAAAACCAAGTACGTTGGCAATAGCCTATAATGTGTGGATGGAATCTATCAAGTTCCATTGACTAACAACATGAAAATAAGTAAATCATACCTGGCACTGGGTTTTTCATCTGATAGCCTATGGAATGTAGAAAAGAAATTGTCCTCTAATTATAGGATAACATCCTTTATACTTCTCTTCCATGTGTGTATTTTAAGAAGCTTCTACAGTAGCAGTATTCCATATAGCATTTTCAAATGTCTTTAGTTTCACTGATCCCTCCTAATACTCTGTCTTCTATCCTGCCCTTCCTTCTACACCATTTAGCCCTTACTATTTCATTACCCTTCCCCATATTGCCTGTGTTCAGTCCACCTTCCTTTGAAATATCCCCATTGCCTCTGACTAGTTCCCTGACTTTTATTGGTACTCTGTTTTAAACACACATATCTAAAGATTCAGAGCTAGCGTAAACATATGGGGCAATTCTCTTCCCCAGTCTGGGTTATCTCACTCAGAATGATTATTTCTAGCTACATCTATTTCATAATTTATTTTTTTCTTTACAGCTAAATATTATCCCATTGTGTCTATGTGCCATATTTTCCTTGTCCATCAGTGATAGATATGTATGCTTTTTCCATTTCTTGGCTGTTGTTAATAGAACATGATGGACATGGATTATCAGGCATCTTTGCAGTACAGTATAGAGTCCTTTAGGAATACACCCAATGGTGATACAGCTAGTTCAAATGGTAGATCTCTTAACAGATTTTTAAGGAACTTTTCATACTGACTTCCTTAGTTGCTTCACAATTTAGAACTTGAAATCAACAGTTAAGAACTGTTTCCCTTTCTCCACACCCACATGAGCATCTTTTACCATTGGTTTTATTTTGTTGTTTTATTTTAGCCAATTTGACCCAAGTGAGATAAACTCTCAAAGAAGTTTTGATTTTCATTTCCCTGATGTCTAAGGATCTTAAATTTTTTTTAAAAAAATCCTCAGTTATTTGTATTTCTTCTTTCGACAACACTGTTGAGCTCCATACCCCAATTTTAATTGTGTTGCTAGTTTTATTGATGTTTAGGTTTTTTTTAAAGTTATTAGTATATTTTGGATACTAACTCTTTGTCAGACTTACAGCTGGTAAAGCTATTTTACCCATTCATTAGACAGTCTCTTCATTTGAACAATGGTATTCTTTGTGACACAGAAGCTATTTAGTTCCATGAGATTCAATTTGTCAATTGTTGATCTTAATTTGAGTGCTACTGGAATCACGTTCAGAAAGTCCTTTCCTGTGTATATAGGTTAAAGGATTGGTGGGGGCCTAGACAGTCTAAGGCTTCCCTGAAGCCCTGTATGCTGTGAGATGGTCTGTATGTCAAGTTGCTCTGATTGGTCAATAAATAAAACACTGTTTGGCCAGTGGCCAGGCAGGAAGTATAGGTGGGACTAACAGAGAGGAGAATTGAGAGAACAGGAAGGTGGAGAGAGACACTGCCAGCTGCCACCATGACAGTAGCATGTGAAGATACCAGTAAGCCACGAGCCGCATGGCAAGGTATAGATTTATAGAAATGAATTAATTTAAGATGTAAGAACTAGATAGCTAGAAGCCTGCGCCATTAGGCCAAACAGTTTAAACAATATAAGTCTCTGTGTTTACTGGGTTGGGTCTGAGTGGCTGTGGGACTGGCAGGTGACAGAGATTTGTCCTGACCGTGGGCCAGGCAGGAAAACTCTAGCTACACCTGTACATGGAGAAGGAAGGAAGTGCTTGGCATCTAAATATGCTTGGCACAGGAATGTTCTTGGCAGAACCAGTAACGGCCTTGGGGAAAGCTGTTACTTTGGACCCTGGAAAACCAACTCTTCCTCTCTAAGAGGCTATGGTTATCAGTCTCAAGACCACTGTGTGCTTGGTCTCTAATCCCTTAAGATATTCTGTGTTTCCTTTGTTTAGCACTGCTTGATTGGCTTTGTACTTTATTCCATTGTATGATAGTTTATTGCTGACACTGTCTCTTTTTTCCTTTCAGAAAAATTATTTAAGATGTACTTCCTAATAAAATTGCTTGCATAAGCCCTCAGCTTGTGAAAAACCTCCTAATTTCAAACTTTCCTATCTTTATCTTCTCTCATCTCCTGATACTCCCCCTGAGGACTGTGTCACTAGACCTGCTTGGTCTAGGCCAAAATATATCTACTTCCACCTATAACAGATTCATGGAATTTGATCTTGTGTTGATGTCCATGATCTATTTGGAGTTGTTTTTATGCAGAGTGAGGGATAAGAATGTGGTCTTATTCTTTCGCATGTAGCTATATGATTTAGCCAGCACCATTTGCTGAAGATTCTATCTCTTGTCTGGTGTGTTAATTTGGCCTCTTTGTCAAAAATCAAGTGGCTGTAGGAGCATGAGAATACATCTGGGTTCTCAATTATATTTCATTGATCAGTGTGTGTGTGTGTGTGTGTGTGTGTGTGTGTGTGTATTCAATATATATGAATATGTATATACCATTACCATGTTGTTATAATAAATTCTTTTGTGTGTGTGTGTATTCAATATATATGAATATGTATATACATTACCATGTTGTTATAATAAATTCTTTTGTGTGTGTGTGTGTGTCTGTCTGTCTGTCTGTAGATCTTGTAGCTAGAGTTGTAGGCAATTGTGACTTTGACTTGCTTGGACATCATGGGTGCTAAAAATTGAATATGGGTCCTTTACAAAATCAATACATGTGCCTACCTGCCAAACCACCTCTCAACCCCTCCAGGTTGATCTCATCATTATAACTCTATTGTTTAATTTGAAATCAGATATAGCGATACCTCCTGTAGTATTTTTATTGTCCATGATTGTTTGGGAGTATTCTGAGTCTTTTGTGTTATGGAAGCAACAATTAAAAATCTACAAACTAATCAGTCCTATGGCTTCAGAATAGTTCTGTCAGAACTTCAAAGAAGAACTAGTACCAATACACCTCAAATTATTCTGAAAATTCTAAAAGGAAGGAACATTTTCATTTTCTTTACTAAATCATTATTACTCTGATACCAAACTGGATAAAAGCACAAGAAAAAAAAAAAGAGGAAAAGAATTATAGAACAACGTCCATGATTAACAGAGACATACAAATTCTCATTAAAATACTTAGAAACTGAATTAAGAGCACACCCAAAAGATCATCCATCCACCAGCATAATCATCAAGCTTCATCCACATGATACAGGCATAATTCCACATATGTAAATCAATGCAAACTTTAAGGTAATTTTTTTAATTTCTATGAAGAGATTACATTGGAATTTTAATGGCGATTTCTTGGAATTGTAGATTGTTTGGGATAGGATGACCATTTTTGCAATATTGATCCTGTCAATCAATGAACATGGGTTTTTTATCTACTGATACCAAATTCAATTTTGATTTTGGTGTCATAACACTTTCATTATAGTCTTATTTCACTTGAAAAAATAATACTGTAGGATTGTATCCCTTATTTCTTTCTCAGTGTGTTTGCTTTTTGCATACAGGAACAGCACTGAGTTTTGTGTGTTAAATTTGTATCCTGATACTCTGCTTTACATGCTTATCATATGTTAAAATTTGCTGACAGAGTTTTTAGGGTCTTTTTTGTATAGAATCATCTCATCAACACATAAGCATGGTTTAACTTCTTCCTTTCCTATTTGTATCCTTTTCTTAATCTCCTTGACTTGCTTTATTGCTCTTGCTAAGGTTTCAACCAGTATATTGTAGAGAAATAGAGAGAGTGTACATCCTTATCTTTTTCTTGATTTTAGTCAAAATTCTTTAAGTTGTTGCCTAGTGGCATGAATTTAGCTGTGTGTTTATTGTATATTGTCTTTAGTGTGTTGAAATATATCTTTTGCATGCCTAGATTCTTGTAGACTTTTATCATGAAGAGATGGTTTTTTTGTCAAAGGCCTTTTCTGCACCTAATAAAACGATCCTCTGGTTTCTGACCTTCAGTTTATGTGGTGGATCATATTAATTTACATATGTGGGACTATGCCTGCATCACTTGGATGGAGCTTTCATGATTATGCTGGAGGCTAAAATATCTTTTGGATGTGTTCTTAATTCAGTTTACAAGTATTTTGATGAGAATTTGTTTTTCTCTGTTAATCATGGGCATTGTTCTATAATTCTTTTTCTCTCTTTTTTTCTTGTGCTTTTATCCAGTTTGGTATCAGAGTAATAATGATTTAATAAAAAAATTAGAAATGTTCATTCCTTTTAGATTTTTCAGAATAATTTGAATAGTATTGGTACGAGCTCTTCTTTGAAGTTCTGACAGAACTATTCTGAATCCATAGGATTGATTAGTCCGTAGACTTTTAATTATTGCTTCCATATCATTGGATGTTATGGGTCTGTTTAAATTATTTATTTTATTTTGGCTCATCTTCAGCAGGTCATGTGCTTCTATAAATTCATCTGTTTCTCTTAGATTTCTCAGTACAGTCGAATACAAATTTTTTAAATATGTCATTAGCGTTCCCGAATTTCACCAGTGTCTGTTACAATGTTTCCTTGTTCAGGTCTAACTTTACTAATTTGGTTTTTCTCTTTTCTTTTGGTTAATTTGGCTAAGGGTTTATCAATCACGTTTTCCACTAAAAAAAAAAAAAAGAAAAAAAGAAAAAAAATCTTCATTTGACTGGTTCTCTTTATTTTTTTTTCCTCTCTTTTCCATCAATTTCTGATACTATTGTGCCTATCTCTTCCTATTTAATTTTTAGAATGTTCTTTTGTTATTGTTGTTGTTGTTGTTCTTGTGTTTCCAAGGCCTTCAGGGGCACCACTGAGTTATTAACTTGAGATCATTCAGATTTCCTGATGCTGATACTTAACACTATAAACTCCTCTCTGAGGATGCTGAGGATGGCCATCATTATGTCCTAAAGATTTTGGCATGTTTTGTATTCATTCTCATTCAACTCTGGGAATGTTTTTATTTCATTCTTGATTTCTTCCATGACATAATGATTTGTGCTATTTTGTTTAGTTTCCATGGTTTGTGTACTTCCTGCAGTTTGTGTAATTGATATCTAGCTTAGCTCCATTGTGATCTGATATAATGAAGGATGTCATTTCAAGTTTCAATACTTGTTGGGACTTTCTTCGTATTGTAATATATGGTTAATTTGGCAGAAATTTCCATGGGCTGCAAAGAAAATTGTGTTGGTGTTTTTGTAGAATTTTCCGATGTCTATTAGATCTATTTGACTTACAATATCATTTAATTCGAATATTTTTCTCTTAGTTTTTGTTCAGATGACCTGTCTGCTGTTGGTAGTAGGGTATTAAATGTACCCACAACTACAATGTTGTGTGTAATCTGTGGTTTTAGGTCTAATAGTATGTCTCTTATGGAGTTTTGTGTCTCTGTGTTTGCTATGTGTATGTATAGGCTGTTCCTTTTATATGTGTAAAATTACCTTTGGATATCTTAAAGCTAGCTTCAGTTTTAAATCTATTTGTTAGCATAGCAATTAAGTTCTTGTTTCTTAAGTCAATTTGCTTGGGATATCGTTTTCCATCTTTATCCTACAGTTGTATCCATTATTAATTCTAAGGTATATTTCCTGGAGGCAGTAGAAAGCTATATCTTATTTTCTAATCCCATTTTATATTCTGTGTCTTTAATTTGGGGAATTAGGGCCATTCATATTAAGAGTTATTATTTCAAGACTATGTTAAATCTGATAATGTTGTCAACTGTTATTTTAGACCTCTTTCATTTAACTCCTCTAACATTGCTCATTTATACCGTGTGAGTACTTGAATACATTTTTCCTTCTCTTCCAACTGAAGTATTTCTGTAGTATCCTCTGGAGAGCTGTCATAGTGGTCATAATTCCATTTAACCTATTTTTAATCTTGGGAAGTTTTAATTTCTTTGTCAATTTTAATGGATAGTTTGCTGGGGATAGTAAACTTGGAATGCATCTCCTAAGGCCTTCTGACTTTAAAAGCTTCTGTCTAGTCAGGAATTATTTCATGGACCTACCTTTACATATGAGTTGACCTTCCTTTCCTGCAGCTTCTAAAACCTGTTCTTTAGTCTACATTTGCAATGTTTTAACTATATGTCATAGGAAGTTTCTCTTCTGGTCCTATTTGTTGTTATGAAGGTTTCTCGTACTTTTTGCAAGGGATTTGGGAAATTTTCTTCTATATTTTTATTGAAAAATATTCTCTATGTCTCTACCATGGTGCTGTTCTTTGATGCACATAATTCCAAAAGTTAAGTGCTTTTGTGGTATTGCAAGACTCTCCCTCTTCCATGTTCGTGTTTAAAATTTTCTCACTGACTTTTACTAGGTGACCTAATCACTCTCTTCCTCTTTCAGTCCTGACTCTTCGGTTTTCATGTGATCCATTCTACTAGTAAGGATTTCTACCAAAGGCTTTTTTTTTTCTTTGACTTATTGAGATTTGCATTTCCAGCATCATTTTACTTTGGCATTTCTTCAGCAATTATATATTTTTATTGAATTCTATATTTGTATCTTGGATTGGATTCTACATTTCATTCAACTCTTCATTTTTGTTCTCCTGGCATATATTCATATCCTACTTCAGTTGTTTGAACATAGTTATAATCACTCTTTTACATTCCTCTTCTGGAAGATCTTCCAGGTCATTCTTATTGGGGGTTTTATCACTTTTGGATTAGTAATTTTGGAAGGGGTAGGTCATATTGGTTTTCTCTGTTATTTTTGTTTCTGCACTGGTGCTCATCTGAAAGTG
>CABHPH010087273.1:0-23370 GCA_902168325.1 Peromyscus nudipes
ACACACACACACACACACACACACACACACACACACACACGCAGTCCCACTGGGAATTACAGACTGAAAACAAATGAACTTCACAAACAGCCTTAGCTAGACTTGGTGGGTCACAAAGCAAAAGAAGACATAAATATAGGGAAGAGACTTGTGGGGGTGGATAATCGGAGTGTGGGAGGGAGATGAGAGGGCGAGAGTGAGGGTGAGCAGAGTGCACTATAGATGTCTGTGTGAAACCAAAGGGAACACCTTTAACACAAAGGAAACAAGTGACTCTGCCTGGTGGCTGTCTGGGCACAGATGTCATGAACACTTTCCCACTGGGTCAGTTCTAGGGGAGATGGACTAATTCTGGCGTCCTCTGCAGTTAAGGATGCTCTTGTCATCATCTATTGCACTGTGTTTATCTTGGCTTTGGCAAACTAAAATAGAACTCCTGTCCGTTTATTCCTGGAAAAGCGCATTTTAAACATTTGGAATATAGTACCGTTTAACTCTTCACAAACATTAACGGTACCTTTTTATTAAAAGTCTATCTATGCTTCTTATTTGTTTATTTGCTCTGTGTGTGTGTGTGTGTGTGTGTGTGTGTGTGTGTGTGTGCATGCTCCCATACCCATTCCACAGTATGATTGTAGAGGCCAGGGGACAACTTAAGGAATTGATGTTTTACTTCATGTAAATTCTGGGGCCCTAACTCAGGTTGTCATACTTACTATGTAGATTAGGCTGGCCTTGAATTTTTGGTGATCCTCCTGCTTCAATTTACTGAGTGCTGGGGTTACTAGTATGAGTCACCACGCCTGGCTTACATCTATGCTACTGACTGACTACTTTAGATTGTTCCTGTGCTTGATGATACTAGCCTCAATACATCTGTCAGAGATTATAAGAAGCCTCAACCCATCTTAATACAGGGGATGTGTTTTAAAACCAACATTTTATATTGCATTTAAAACAATGAGGCTGGTGAAATGGCTCAGTGGTTAAAGGTACTTGCCTGACAACCAGAGTTAACTCACTAGGATGGACATAGTAGGAGAGAACTTCTCAAAAGTTGTCCTCTAACACATACACATAAATAAATACACAAAAATACATCAGTAGGTAATTGGTATTTTCAGTAGGAACAGTAGCCTATCAGAATGGTGGCAAAAACTGGCAATGTGGATTTTTCATTTTAGGCAGCTCTCACTCTATCCCAGGCTGCCCTGGAGCTCACTCTGTGGCCCAAGCTGGCCTCAAATTCATGGCAATCCTCCTGCCTCAGCCTGCCAAGTGTGGTGACTACAGATGTGACCCATCATGCCTGGCCAAAGTGTCAGAAAGGCCTAACATCATAGCTAGAAAAGTAACCCCAAACCAGGAAGAACTCACAAAGTCAGGCAGACAGAGAGTCAGAACCTCTCGGTTCACACATGAGAAGAGCAAGATCAGTCAGCAGAAAACAGGAAGTGAGGCTGCAGAGCAAAAAGCAGGTTGGGACAGAAGTTCTGCAATGTGGCATTGGGATCCTAAGCAGTTGGGCAGCGCCAGGGAGGAAGGGGAGGAGGTGGGGACTTGTGAGCATGCCACGAGTAAGGACAGTGGAGACAAAAGGTAAAGCAGAAAGCCTCACCTCCTGATTTGTAGACTTCTGGGACCGTCGCAGAGGGGTTGGCCAGTAACTGGAACCTGTGCACACGAGCTTCCTGCAACCGGCTGACGAGCTTCGTGTGTTCAGATCGGGAGAGTGGCTCTGAGTATGTGCTGTCAATTTCCTGCTGGGCGCTGCCTTCTTGGCTTGTCTTTCATATCCCCGTACTGTCTTGCTCGGACTCATTGATGGCTGCCACATGCCATTAGGCAGCTTAGCCACTGCTCTAGTTTCTCCAGAAGGTAGGCAGAGGTTTGCATTTTGTCTTGTACATATTTTTCCCCTCTTGAGTACTTGAGGAAGGGGCCTTTTTACAGTTTTGTTTGTTGAGTTGATTGCTTACAATGTCTTACAGTTTCAAATTTCCTTTCTAATAGGTATTTGAGCCTGATGACCTTTATTCAGGGATCAATTTCTCCAAGGTTCTGAGTACTCTTTTAGCTGTCAACAAAGCAACAGAAGGTAAGGCATGTCGGTGATTTATGATCCATGTTTCTAGAAGCCGACTATGGCTACAGTTGTTCAAATGGTGCAAATTTCTTCCCTTCCCCTAAATAAATTCAAACAAATATACAGTACTTCATTTTTTAATAATTTTAATGTACCTATCACAGAATAACAAGAAAAAACATACCGATCAAGCTTACCTATCACATTCTAATATCCTTAATACAACAATAAGAACGAAAAAGTGATTTCATGCAAAGTTTTTGGATTGCCAGTTGAGTATAACATGACAGAAAACAAAAAGGGAAAGACCAGTTCCTCCTTTAAAAAAATAAGGTTTACAAAATACAGCCATCACTTCCCTTTCTCTGCCAGAGATATTTTTCTTTTAGTTTTCCATTGGTCATGAAAAAGAGCTTTTCAGTAACTTTGCACTATGAATGAAACCTCAGATTCCCCATGAATGAAAAGAGTAGCTTATTTAAACATTTCCTATCCACTGTATTGGAGGTTACTAAGTATAATCAGAGTAAAGAGGAAATTGATAAAACTACACTAGAAACCCTTTTCTTCTGTGACGTCATGTCTTAACTATATCAGTGGTAGTCATTGAGAGTTCAAATGCTTTGAGCCCTCTCCATGGGTCTAGGCTGTCTCAACAGCTCCAAGTGATCTCATTCAATCTTTGAAACACCTTTGGGGGATATGGTGATGACGAAGTCCACATTATAGATGAAGAATGCCAGGCCCACAGTTAGCCAACTAGAAAACAGATGACTAATCTACGATTCAAACCCACACATGACTGTCCAGAGCCCTTATGTCAAACATGAATCCTGCTGCTGAATGGTTTAAGAGCCCAAAGACTGTGTGCTCAGCACTGCCAGGTGCCATAGAGGAAGTAGAAGATATGGCCCTGCCCTGGAGAAAATTACCATCTATTTATGGAGACTCAACTTACCCACGTGAAACAATTAGGGAACAAGAGCAGACAATGTAATCAAGTGCCAAGTAGGATGGAGCATCTAGGAAGCCATCAAGTAATTATAGTTTTACCCCAAAGAGCTGTAGATAATAGCAAGATGTGGAAAAATACTTCTCCAAAGTTGTTCTTTTGCTATTTGGGAAAAAAAATGTTTTTGAGCTATTGCGAGGCATAGAGCAGAGAGTACAGCTAATTCAAGTAGCTATATTTAACGCACATGACAAGTATCCAGTTCTGGGAAGGGAGGATGGTATAATTCTAACATTATGCCACACAAATTATACGTTCCTTTGCCAAACTCTTCTAGCAAGTTTTACAGTCTCTTCACTTACCACAGATATTTATAAAAATACAAGGAGGTGAAAGTTAAAACCCACAGCCTCAAGGAAATTACTTGGATACTGAGCCTGTCGCCTAGGGAATGTTTGGGCTTTAGACTTTTGCAGTTTATATCTTTTAAAAATAAGTGGAGAGGAAAAGGAGCCTCATTTGAATTTGTCAAGAAGCCAGCCTCTCCCTTTAATACATGCTCAGCATACTGAAAACACCCAGCTTAGTTCTGGCCCGATCAAATTTCACAAAGAATCAAGCAAGAGAAGGCTCCCGTGTTTGATTTTATAAAGCGATTCTAGTATCAAGATTGCATCTGTCTCAAATACACCCTCTCCCTCATTCTGATTCCAAACCCCACTCCAACACACCAGGGAGACTGTGTTATGTGTGCCGTGCATATTGTTACAAGTAAGCAAAGAACCCCTAAGTTATGGGCCAGCAAACAAAGAGAGAAATTTGAAATATTTCAAAAGTAATAAGAGCCACAAACAGCTGTCTGGTACCCGATATAGGTCTGCCTTGGATAACAGGGCATACTGTGGCAACTGGTTCAGGAGGGAAGAGTTGTAGGGAAATGGGTTAGGAGAAAATGTGGTTCTGTCGCTGTTTTTCATTATACTGGACAGCAGTGGCCAGTAAGGTTAAGAAGAAAAAAGTTGGCCATTGAAAAGATAAAAGGGAGGGGGAACCTGAAACACATAGCCTGTTCAGAATGACAGAAGTCCCAGGAGCTGCTAGGATGGCTTTGACAATGTCCTGGGAAGGAGCTTCTGGGGTTGTAGGTAGTTTGCTGCCGTGAGTGGTTCTTTTACCATGTCTTCTCCTCCTCTTTTCACAGATCAGCTATCAGAAAGACCATGTGGACGGTCCTCTTCTCTTAGCGCTACCAACGGCTCTCCGACAAACCCCCAGGCAGCAGTTCCCAGCACAACTCCAGCGCAGCAAAGCCAGGCAAAGGCTGCGGTAAGTTGAGTCCCTGGTTCCTACCCTCTCTGTTTTCAAACCTGTCAAATCAGATCTGCATCGAAGATGTATTTCCAGATGTGGTGAGGTAGATACCCTGCTTGTTTGGTGTGTCACTAGACAAAGAGGTACAGAATGAATACCGGTTCAGGCTGGAATGCTGAGCTAAAGCAGGTAGGTGGGGCCCCTGCCTCAGGAACTCAGGGGTAAAGCCCCAGCTTTGTTGTTTACTAGAATTCAGCTAGTCACTTAATTGAGAATGCTATGCAAATGTCAGTCATTATGACTGCTCCTGATGGCACTTTGCTGTTACTTTCTCTAGCCCATGAGCTTATTAGAATGAGTTATTACCTGGCACTCACAAGCAATCAGTACTCTTGTTGTTCTGGTCTTGATTGCGATCTTTTTTTTTTCTTTTTTGAATTCCTATTGAGCAAGACCCAAACATAACTGGATGTGATAGAACAAACCTACATTCCCAGCACTCTGGAAGCTGAGTCAGAGGCATTACCAGTTTGAGATTAACCTGGACTACATAGTACACTCAAGACCAGTGTCTCAAAAGAAGACCCACTTTTAAATATCAGCCTGTGATATCCTGGGTCTCCTAGTTGTTTTTGCATTTGGTCTTAGAAGCTTTGATTTGGGAGGAAATGCCATTTTTCTGTGCTTTCATCCTTGTCAAAAGCAGCTGGTTTACTGTAGGCCACCACAACCTGTTATTGCCAGAGCATTTAAACAGGTGGTTCTTATCCCTTTGGAGCTCACTCCATCCTCCTCCTCCTCTTTTTTGAGACAGGTTCTCACATAACCCAGCCCGGCATAGAACTTGCTATGTCTTGGAGGTAGAATGACCTTGAACTTCAGATACTCCTACCTCAACTTCCCAAGTGCTAGAATTATAAGTTCATGCAAGCATACTTGGTTTATACAATGGTGAGGATTGAACTAGGACTTCTAGATAAGCACTCTATCAATTAAATTACAGCACAACTCTCCCAACAGATCCATTGGAGAAGCTGATGAATGCTATGGTGCCATACTCTTTGGCCCTTCTTAAATTGCATATAAAAGTGTGTGTGGATAAACTAATATGAGCAAGGAAAACTACATTGAGCTTATCAGATTCTCATAAGGATCTGTGACTCTAGGAAGTTAAGCCCAGAACTTCTTATTTATATAATTGTGAGTGTTTTGAGGCAGTCTCATGTAGCTCAGGCTGACCTTGAACTCGATGTGTAGCTGAGGATATCCTTGAACTCCTGATCTTCCTCCCTTCAAATCCTAAGTGCTAGGATCACAGATGTGTGCCTACTTCTGCCCAGCCTAACTGCTATATGTGATCTTTACTTGCTATTTAAGGCTAGCCTAGTTGAGATTTGTTAGTGACTGAAAGATGGGAGTGATTTTTATAAGGGTAGGTTAGTAGCTAACATTTGGACCAAATTTTATGTTGGAGAGAAGCAGGATGGAAGGGTATATTAGTTTGCTCAGCAGCCACGTTTAGAAAGCTGGTGAAAGAAAAGGGAACCGAAAGCTGTGACTCCCTGGAAAATGCACATTCTGACAAATGCAATTGGTGTCGAAAATTTTTCTATGATTATTATTGCTATTGTTGTGTGTGCGTGTGCTCTCTGTATATGAATGCAGATGCATGTGAAGATCAGGAAACAATGTTTAGGGGTTCGTTCCTTCTTTCCTTCCACCATGGACTCCCAGGCTGGAGCTTCGGTCATCATTTCCCAAGGCCCTGCAGACACTTGCATATGGACTTGAAGGGGCTATTAACCTCTCCTGAGACCCATTCAGAGACTCCTAAATTCAAAACTGAGGCTAAGCTAGGCATGATATCATATGCCTGTAATGCCAGCACTTGAGAGGCTGAGAGGCAGGACGATTGCTGTGAATCCTGTCCAGACTGCGTAGTGAATTCCAGGCCAGCCAGAGCTAATATGAGACATTGTTCTGAAAAAAAAAAAAAGAACAAAATAAGTAAACAAATAAATAACTGAGATGGACCTGGGGTTTTACTCTTTTTAAATTAAAATAAATTTTATGGGTATAGATGTTCTGTCTGCGTGTATGTCTGTGTACCACTTACAAAGGTGCCCAAGAAGGACAGAAAAGGGCAACAAATTCTCTGGAACTGGAGTTGCAAATGGTTGTGAACTGCCATGTGGGTGCTACAAACTGAACCCAGTTCCTCTGTAAGAGCAGCCAGCATTCTTAACTGCTGAGTCATTTCCCGAAATCCCTGGGGTTATAGCCTTGGTGGCTTCACTTGATTTAAATCTACATAATTTCTACCCATGCCTCAATTAGATGGGCACTTAATCTGGTGTGACTTTTGTTTCTCTAGGAGATGACGGAAAATGGAAGTCACCAGTTGATAGTAAAGGCAAGATTCAACTTCAAGCAGACTAATGAAGATGAATTGTCAGTTTGTAAAGGGGACATCATTTATGTCACTCGAGTTGAAGAAGGAGGCTGGTGGGAAGGCACACTGAATGGGAGAACAGGATGGTTCCCTAGTAATTATGTCCGAGAAATTAAACCAAGTGGTGAGTAAAACTTTTAAAAAGTCTTCTTACGTGTGATGCTTGTTCCTTCCCAGTGTTCTCATTGAAAATGTTTCATTTAAAATTGCTTAGCACAAACAGTTGATACATGTATGTGTATGTCCAAAATAAGACTAGGAGAGAACTGGGAATAGTTCCATATGTTGAGACAAAGTTTTATTTAGATTCTGTGAAAACTAAATAAGCAAAGGAATCCAAAGTTCGAACAACTGCTGTACTTTAAGTACGTGCCTTTCTATCCACTGACTAGCCCAGAGTACACAGTGCAGAGTCCTTCCTGCTCCTCTGAGAATCACCATGGCAGAATACAATAACAAGAGAAGCTGAGAGCTAACTTCCCTTTTTAACACTGCCTCAGAGATGTGTGAGAGAGATAACAGTCTCCTGCAGAAAGCCGCCTGGCCATTTTAGGAACAAGACTGTCCTTAGCTTATTGCACGCCATGAGCTGCTTTCCCCTTTCCTGAATAATATACACACAACAGACTTTAATTGCTCTTTAGAAGTTTTTTTTTTTAGAGGTTTTTGTGTGTGACTTATTTGTCCTTCTTAAATAAGAAGGCAGATTCTTTTTGTAATACTAAACAGAAATTAGCACAGTGTCGTGATGTACATCTGTAATCCTAGCCCTGGAGAAATGGAAGCAGGTGGATTAAGAGTTTAAGGTCATCTTTACCCATAAAAGAAGTTCTAGGCTAGCTTGGGCTGTATCAGACCTTGTCTCAATGTCTCAAATAAACCAAACAACAACAAAAAAATCAATAGAACCCTCCCACATCCACTTTATGAAAGAATATGATAATTCAGATAAAAGTACTGTTATTACATCTCTTCATTTTTCAAAAATATTTACCCAAGGGCTCTTTTCAATAGCCTGACCCTCAGTGTATTATCTCTTTTGTAGATGTCTTCTTTGTTTTTTATTTTAATGCTTCATAATTGATGGGGCCAGCGGATGGCTCAGTGAGTAAAGGTGCTTCCTGCCAAGCCTGACAACACTAGTTCGATCCCCGGTGCACATGGTCGAAGCAGAAAACCAACTCTCAAAAGTTGTTCTCTGACCCCCATATATGCACCATGATGCATGCCCCCTAAAATAAATAAAGGAATAAGCAAATAAATAAATTTTAATTAAAAAATGGTACTGTGGGCCAGTGAGATGCTCAGTGGGTGATGACCTGAGCCTGACCCCTAGAACCCACGGAAAAGCGGAAGGAGAGAACCAGTTCCACAGAGCAGTTCTTTGATCCCAGCACATGTGCCATGGCTGGAGTGCCACCTCCCCCACACATATCCTGCTCACACATACACAGCATATTTTTTACATTGATACATTTAATTAATAAAATATAGACTCACTCTAAATAAAGTATTTCAGAAGTATAATATAGATAATAAAAGTTCCTTCTCCCTGCACAGCTGTTCCCAGATAACTATCATTCTTAGAAAGCTTTCCTTTAAAGTACTTAAGATGAAATTTAGTTGTTCTACTTTCTGGGTTCTGGGACAGGGAAAGGAGCATCTCACTGAATGGAGTGTGTTTCCTGGAAGACTTAGAAATATTTGTTTGTTTAGACTTCTCATCAGTTTTTGCCAGCTGGGCATAGAACCCAGGTCCTAATACATGCTGGGCATGGAACCCAGGTCCTAATACATGCTGGGCAAGCGATTTACCTCTGATCCAGAGTCCCAGCCCTCAACATTTTTATTTACTGGGAATTGAGGCTTTTTTTAAAGCGCTGGAAGTATTTTCACAGGCCTGCCTGGAATTTCCTTGGTTTTGATTATTTTTACAGCTGAACTTCACTCCCCGCTGTATCTTTCCTTTGACATAATCCGGTTGTCAGGATCCCTAAACCACTTTCCAGATTTCTACTAAAGTTCCCTGGTGCAGTAACCTCATCTGCAAAACTAAAATGAACAATTTTTGCTGCCTCACCTGGAAATCCCAAACATTGCTTAAAGGGTAGAGAAGTGGATAGCATGTCACTCACTATGGTGTCTTATAGCAATGTGCCTAAGGACTGCCATAGGCCTTGCTCTCCCTTCCCTTCAGGTTTTTCTTGGAATACTCTGGTTTAAGACTCAGATCAGCAAATTCTGGCCAGACTTGGGCACTTAGGGGATCCCTACAAACATCCTACTATTGAGGGTAGGACTGGCTTCAGAGTCTAGGAAGCTTGTGAGGCAAGGAAGGTCTAGGATTTGATGTGTGTGGAACAGCATCTCTCCTGTAGCTCATTGTCATCACTTTCTTGTCTTCTCTGCTGCTCTTCCTGTCCCTTCTGTAATCTAGCCTAAACTACATTATCAGAGCAGTTCACTAACAATGTAACCCAAATCATGGCCTCTCCCAGGAAGTGGAAAAGCCTAGGTCACCACAGTAGTGCTGGCCCAACCTTGTCCCTAGATGACCTCACTCATTCCACTTTATGCATGCTGCTCTCTTGACCTACCTGGCTGTCCAGCCCAGATGTCAGCACTGCTTGCCTTGTGACCTTCAGGCCTGCTCTCTTGTGACATTGCGGCAGTGCCTTCCTGAGTCACCTGGGACAGAGGTGAATTCGATCCCTGCTTCCTCTACCCATCGCTCTGTCCTGCTTCACTCTTTTTGCTATTGCTTTTCTTCCCCAAATATCCTCTACGTTTACTTATTTATTTCATTTGCTGCCTACATCTTGCCTTTAAAATGTAGATGCCACAAGAACAAAGATGCTCTTCTGCTTTGTTTATGCTTGTTAAATATTTGTAAAATATCTGGATGTGATGGCTCATGCCTGTAATTTACAGCACTTTGGAGAGTGAGGCAGGAGGATTGTCCATGAGCTCAAGGCCAGCCTGGGCTACAGAGTGAGACCCTATCTCAAAAAATCAAAACTAAAACAAAAGAAAAACATGTGTGGGGTAAATATGGTCAACATACATGATTTACTTAAAAGAAATTGTGTGTATGCCACCTAATACTGGACAATGACTATAAACCAACAAAAATTCCAGACTTAGAAAAGGATTGTACTGTAAAATAAATGGATATTATGAAGTAGGTGATAAAATTGCATTTCTCTTGTTCACTGAGTACCTGATAATCACTTGGGGTGTCTGTAGCAATATTGCCCACAGACTCTGCCCCAGGACCCTCTTAGGCTTATATGCTTAACTTACACTAACAGCATGAGACAAAGCAGGCAACACAGATAAATGTCTAAACAAGTGGCTATTGCAGCAATGACGAAACAATTTGATTAGTAATATTCTAAGTTGAGGACAAGTCCTTGAAGGAACTAGGTCATGAAGATTTGAAGATGGTTCTGACTGGTAGAAGGTTAGGAAGAGTGAGTTAAAGAATGGTTATAGGGATACATTGTTGTGTGATTTTTTTGTTTGTTTGTGTTCTGACAAATAAAGCTTGCTTGGAGTCAGAGGGCAGAGCTAGTCACTAGTTAACCATAGAGGTCTGGAGGACTGTAGAGAGAGGAGACAAGGAGTGGTAAGGCAAGGCTGAGACAGGATCTCAGCCTTTTTGGTCAAAAGAATGGAAGAGGTAGGAAGTCACTGGTGCTGCTCCCCTGCTTTTCTGATCTTTCAGGTTTTTACCCCAATATCTGACTCCTGGATTTTATTGATAAGATTGGTTAGATATATGCTTCAAGGTGTAGAGTAGCAGGCAGGATGATTTTCCTTGAGAATGAAATACATGAAAAAGACCAGGCCCTTGAGCTAGATAAAGCTCTATGAAGAGGGATGTGGCATTGTCAAGTTGCTTTTTATTTTTCACTGACATGTTTAAACATTAATTTTTAAAGGTAATATACAAGTGTGGTGGTTTGAAATAAAATGGCCTCCAAAGGGAGTGGCACTATTAGGAGGTGTGGCCTTGTCAAAGCAAGTCTTGGAGGAAGTGTCACTGTGGGAGTGGACTTTGAGGTCTCTTTTGCTCTTGCCTGCGTATCAACATGTAGCTCCAGTGCCATGCTCCCCACCATGATGATCATGGACTGAACCTCTAAAACTGTAAGCTGCCATCTCTATTAAATGTTTTTTCTTTATAAGAGTTGCCATGGTCATGGTGTCTCTTCACAGCAATAGAAACCCTAACTAAGACAACAAGATAATGAGTTTCATTATTACATTTTCATATACTCCATTTCCCCTGTCCCAGCTCTCCTCTGCCTCTCTTCCTATTTCTTCTACTCTTATGAATAACCACATTTCTTCCTTAATGTCATTTTGTATACACACACACACATATATATATATAGAGAGAGAGAAATGTGGCTTCTGTATGTAAGATAAGTATGCAATATTTTCTTTCTCCTCCACATCACCCTTGTTCTCATCTGTCCTGTCTTAGTCAATGTTCCATTACTGTGCAGAGACACCATGACCAAGGCAACTCTTATGAAAGAAAGCATTTGGCCGAGGGCTTGCTTACAGTTTCAGAGGGTCAGTTCATTATTTTGGTGAGGAAGCATGGTGGCGTGCAGGCAGGCTTTGAGAACTACATCCTGATCTGTAGGCAGAGAGAGAGAGGCTGGGCCTGGCATGGGCTTTTGAAATCTGAAAGCCCACCCACAGTGGCACACTTCCTCCAACAAGGCCACACCCACTCCAACAAGGACATATTTTCTAATCTTTCTAATCCTATCAAAGAGTTCCACTCCCTGCTGGACGGTGGTGGCGCATGCCTTTAATCCCAGCACTGGGGAGGCAGAGCCAGGCGGATCTCTGTGAGTTCGAGGCCAGCCTGGGCTACCAAGTGAGTTCCAGGAAAAGCACAAAACTACACAGAGAAACCCTGTCTTGAAAAACCAAAAAAAAAAAAAAAAAAAGAGTTCTACTCCCTGTAGACTAAGCATTCAAATATGAGCCTATGGGCAGACATTCTTATTCAAACCAACATATTCTCTTAAGACTCACAGTTTGTTTCCCGTGATTAGCTTATTAATTCTTGTTCTGGACACTGGTGCAACAGAAAAGCATAAGAATGACTCTTGCCGGGCGGTGGTGGCATACATCTTTAATCCCAGCACTTGGGAGGCAGAGCCAGGCGGATCTTTGTGAGTTCGAGGCCAGCCTGGTCTACAGATCGAGATCCAGGAAAGGCACAAAGCTACACAGAGAAATCCTGTCTCAAAAAACAAAACAAAACAAAACAAAACAAAACAAAAGAATGACTCTTACCACATTGGCTTGCAGGTTAGTGGGAGAAGACACCATTACAATACAGTATATTCAGCTATTTAGCCAAATATAAGACGCTATGGAGACTGCTGAGAAGAGGGGTACCTAAGCCAACCAGATGGGGGTAAAGGGGAAAACTGCTCATGTTTGTATATTTTTCTTCCTTTCTTTCTTTCCTTCTCCTCCTTTCCTTTCTTCCTCCTCCTCCTCTCTCCTCTGTTTCTTTTTCTCTCCTCTCCCTTCTCCTCCCTATCCCTTCCTTTCACTCTCCCCCTCTTTCTCCTTGTTTTGAGACAGGGCCTCTTGTAGCCTATCCAGGCTTACCTCCAGCTCACTACACAAAGGAGGATGACCTTGAATTATTGATCCACCTGCCTCCACCTCCTGTACTGGAGTTGCAAGTGGAGTTAAGTCTTTGGGGACAGCACCCTTGGAAGAGAGATTACAGTAGTTTTTTTAGGCATATTGACTAGTTCCTGTAACAATGGTTGTTATAAAGAGAGTAAACCGGGCTCCTGAATCTCTGTGGTCTCCTGTCTTACTGTGCAATCTCCTCTTCTTCATGTGGCCAGTTCTCTTTCTGTTTTTCTTCCATATTGTGATCTAGCCAAAGAGGCTCTAAGCAGAGGCCAAATAAATAAGACCACCCAATCTCAGACATTCAGCTTCCAGAATTGTGAGATAGGGAAACCTATATTTTACAGGCACCTAGCTATAAATATTTTGTTATAGGAACAGAGGATGGACTAATAAAGAGAGAAGATAGGAGAAAGGTGTGTATGTATATGTGTGTGTTGGGGGTTGGAAGATGTTAGTACAGAAAATAAGGCAGTGGATAATGAAGTATAAATTATATTGCAGATCAGCAATATTCAGAGTCAGAAAGTATATTAAGGATGAGGGGGCTACGGGAGACTTAATGAAGGAAGTAGTGTTCGAGCTGCATACTAAAAGACAAGGAATCCACAGATGGGCCCATAAGGGAGGGAAGGATAAGGTAAATCCTAGTAATTGGTCAGAGAAAACCAGTGAACTTCTGTGGTCAGATGAGCAGAGTGAGCTTTGGACCAGTGTCAAAGGTTAGCTTGGTCTAAATGAAGATATTAGGTATTTTGTTAGGAAAGTTAGGTGAGCAATAAAGTTTTGTTGATTTGAATTCTTTCCCACCCCAACTCTTGCTAGCTCTAGCAAATCTACCTAGAATGTCACCAAAGGACAAGTTGTATTCAATGATTTGTGAATGACTGCCTTTTTATAAATTTCTTTCCATGAATTCTTTGCTTATATGTAAGCTTAGAAAACAAGACTAGTCTTCAGGGAGGTTGACAATGATTCAAAGATTGATTCATAGATGAAATGTGTATTCCATAGACACAAACCTTCACTTCAGCATTTTAAACCCCACTGCTGTACATTCTCTTCAATTATTTCCTGAAGTTGAATCAAGAATGGAACTGAAGAACTTGGGTGATCTCTATCTGCTTGCTATTGGGTCAAAGGCGTAGCCCTATGGTCACTTGGGCGGTCAGTAATTCTGACAAACTCACACACATGGCCTGGGAGGTGAGATAGTCAAGCTAACACTAAGAGTATTTTTGTAATGCCATGTAATGACAAGGCAAGCTCAGAGCCATATCACCCTCCCACTGAAGAGTGTTGTGCCAGGGGACTGCCATGCAGTTTCCGTCTCTTGAGACTGTCATTTACAAGAACACAGTGCTGGGGTAAATTTGTCCTCAGGGAGTGGCATATTAAGTTCTAGATTCCACTGTAGGTCTTGGGTAGAAATGTCTGATCAGAGGCACAGAGGCAGCTGCTTTCCCTGCTCTTCCAGAGGAGACAGATTTCAGAGAAGTGCAGCATAGAGAACAACCCAGAAGATATTATAAAAACGCAAGAAATAGAGTAGTTGAGTCTCTCTCTCTCACACACAGAGGCAGAGACAGACACAGAGAGCTTTCAGCATGTGCTTGAGGTTAAAGGTACAGTAGGTCTTTATGACCATGATGATAAAAATGTCTCACCAAGAGGACAGAACTTCAGCATTAGTGACATCAAGAAGCTATGGAGAGATGGATCCGTGGTTAAGAGCACTTACTGCTCTTTCTGAGGACCCGGGTTCAATTCCCAGCACCCACATGGAGGCTCACAATGGTCTGTAACTCCAGTTCCAGGGAATCGAGCACCTTGTACTGGTCTGTGCAGGAACCAGGCATGTTTGTGGTTTGTGTACACATATGCAGGCAAAACACTCCCTCACATAAACTGAAAATAAATTTAAAAATGTACGACTGTTCATCATGCCTAATTTTTTATTTCCTAGAACATGAGAAAAATGCACTCTATTTTGAGCAAAATTACATTTTTTGACGATCTTACTGCATAAAAATACATAAAATATGAATTTTGTCATTTTATGAGCCACAGAAGGTATGGTAAGAACACTTACTCCTTTATTGCATTTGAACCAGGTATATTATAAATAAAAAAATTAGTCATCTGTATAATTTAAGTTCTCTTTTTAAAATCAGTGGTAACCTATAAACTAACAAGTTGTTAATAAACAAAGAAATTGGCACCAATGCATTGTGGTAATATAGCAAGCTACACCACTCATTCATCTAAAAAAGGGACTTTTTTTCAGATGGGGTCCTCACTATATAGTCCCAGAAATCTTGGCTAAGTAGACCAAGCTGGTCTCAAACTTGCAGTAATTCATCTTCTTGCTTTTCCTTTTTTGCCTTTGTTATCTGAAAAGCCAAGGCTTCCAATTCTTTTATTTCATTTATTTATTCATTCACTTGTGTATGTATAAATGCTTGGGTGTGGAGGTCAGAGGAAAACTTGCGGGCATTCGTTCTGCTGGTTCTGCTGGAATTGGTTCTTTCCTTCCACCGGGGGCTCAAACTAAAGCAATCAGGCTGGATGGGAACAGCAAACATCTCTACTCTCTGAGCCATGTCACTAGCCCTAAAGCTAAGGTTTTTGTGAAGGTTTTTCATCCACCTTTCCCAAGACAGCCATTGTGGGTTACACCTGTAATCCTAACACTTAGGATACTGAATATGGAGGATGATCATGAGTTTTCAGTCAACCTGTGATGCTGGCAAAATCTTACCTTAAAAAGAAACATGGAGCCAGGAGGTGGTGGTGCACGCCTTTAATCCCAACACTTGGGAGGCAGAGGCAGGACAATCTCTGGGTTTGAGGCCAGCCTGGTCTACAGAGCGAGTTTCAGGACAGCCAGGGCAATACAGAGAAACACTATCTCAAAAAAAAAAAAAACAAAAATCACCCCCTGCCCAGAAAAAAATATGGAAGAAAGAAAGGAAAAAAGAAAAAGAAAGAAAGAAGGCTTCTCATTTTCCATGCAAAATTTCCATGCCAGGAAAATGTTGAAACAAACATGATTAGAAAAAAAAAAGATTTTGAACAAATTTTATTTTCTCCAACTGATCCTGTTAAGGAGTCATTAAGTCAATTGAGGGGATGATTAGGTACATGGTTAATTAGGTTTGTATTAAGGCAGATTAGAAAAATACTCTTCCTTATATATGAGACCCTGTCTCAAAAATAAATAAAAATATTCCCTATTTTCCAGATCTGGAGTAAAATCTTTTGTTTCATCCCTGTTACTGGTACTGGTAATTTTTTTAAATTAAATTAATCTCTCTCTCTCTCTCTCTCTCTCTCTCTCTCTCTGTGTGTGTGTGTGTGTGTATGTGTGCGCGCGCAGAGGCAAAAGGACAACTTTGGGAGTCAGTTTTCTTCTTCCACTGTGTGGGTCCTGGGCTCAGTCTCAGTTTGTCAGCTTTGGTGGCAAGGGCCTTCACCCACTGAGTCATCTTAGAGGCCCTGATATTGGTAATTTGTTCTCTCTCTGTCTCACTCTTCTCATAGTCTTGTTAGAGCTTTGATTGTTTTATTGATTTTTTTGAACAATAATATAAGACTTTTATTAAATTTTCTCTTTGACAATTTTATACAATATTTGAAATGCATTGTGGTTTCTCCCATCCTTACCTTCTCTTATGTTTTCAAAGAACTAACTCTGTTTCCGTTGCATTCAGTCACCCCAGTCATCAAGAAATCTCTAAAGCATCCACTTCTTCTTTCGTATACGATTCTTCCCCATTGTACTTTGCGTAGTTCACGTTGTGTTTCGATGGCATTATGCATTCCTCCAGACTTTCCTGCCCTTGGCTGTGTCTCAGCAGGCACTCCATTAGTGGAATGCACTTTTCTTAGCCTTGCTTCGGATTGGTGACCACATCTTGCTGATACCTTCCATCCACGTACTAACCAGACTTGACCTTGCTTGGTTTCTGAGATCAAAGGAGATGAGGCATGTTCCATGTGTTTTGTCTGTGGACCTTGCTTTTACACTTAAAAAGTGGTCTTCATTGCTTCATTTTTTTGAGACAATCTTGTTGTGTAGCTCAGTTGACCATTAGCTCCCTAGGTACCCTTAGCTAGTCTAAAAATTATTACAATCCTCCTGCCTCAGCCTCTTTCGGACTGGGATTATAAGTGTGACCCACCACAATAAGCTCAAAATTTTTATTTTTATCAAGACCAGTTTAAATAATAATTGAACAAAAATCTTAACTTCTAATTAAAATCTTTACTGAAGTCCTGCATCAGCTTCTGCCCAGTGCTATTCACCAAGCCCTTTAGTAGTTTTGTCTTTAGGAATCCTATTGATTGGGAGCAGACCCTCCTTATCAAGTCATGCCTCAGCTTTGCTCTTGGTTCTGCCGTTTCCTATCTGCATGACCTTAGGCAAAGGACATTACATCCCTGGTTTCATGTTCTCTCTCTGTAAAATAAGATGATCTCCATTTATCAGGGTGTTGTAAAGATAAATAGAATGTCTTTGATGCTACTTAGTTGCAAATAAATATTAGGAATATTTTAATGCAATGAGTTAAAAATCAATATTACATGGGAAATATTTATGAAACTATATTGCAATAGAGTTACAAGACTACAGGAAAAGATGTGTGCATATGTGTGTGTTCACACATACACATACGTAAAAAAAATGAAAGGACATATTGTTATTCAGATTGATGCTTAATTTTGGATAATGGAAAATCATTGCAATTTATTTGTTTCCCCATTTTTAATTCTTAGGGTTATTCTGTAAAAGATTCATAACTTGGAAAATATTATTTAAAAAAGAAATATTAACGTGTGGTGACATACTCTTACTTGGTCATGTGTAGCTCACCATGCTTCAGAAAGGGTGTAAAGCAGTGTATAATATAGGAAGATAATGAAATGCAAAGGAAAATGAAGAAAAGGAGACAGTGCAGACTGGAAAGACTATGCAGTGATATTGCTAAACATTTACCGCCAGGTGTGATGATGCACACCCGGAATCCAGGAATTTGGGAGGCTGAAGCAGAAGAATCAGGAGTTCAAGGCTAGCTTGGGTTACATGGCAAAACTCTATCTCATAAATAGAAATATGAGTGTTTTGTGTTTTATTTTAAATAGAAGACTGTCCTAGGATATCTAATGGTTGTGAGTTAGTGGATAAGATAAACTTCGTAAAAGGCAAAAGATTTATATGTTCTGAAGAGAAATCAGAGCTGACTGAGCTCGTGGGAGCTCATGGACTCTAGACTGGACAACTAGGGAACCTGCTTGGAACTAACCTAGGCCCTCTGCATATGGATGACAGTTTTGTAACTTGATCTGTTTGTGGGGCCCCTAGCAGTGGGACCAGGGTCTGTCCCTGGTGAATGAGCTGGCTTTTGGAATCTATTCCCTATGGTGGGATGCCTCACTCAGCCTTGATGCAGGGGGAGGAGCTTAGTCCTGCCTCAACTTGATATGCCATGCTTTGTTGACTCCAATGGGAGGCCTTACCATTTCTGAGGAGTGGATATGGGGGGGGGTAGAAAGGAGGTGAGGGGAGGGAATGGGATGGGAGGAAGGAGGGGAAACTGTGGTTGGTGTGTAAAATAAAAAAAAATAGTAATTTTTTTAAAAAGCAGATAATTGAGGTAAAATAAAAATTCTTAAAAAATAAAACCAAACATGTAATAAAAAAGATTAACTTTGTAAAAGAAGGGCAGCATTTTTCTAATACAATGTAATAATATTAAAATGATATAGAAAACAGAGGAGCATTTTACAGAAGTTTTCAGTAAGTTGGAGATTTTGATTATTTTATTGTTGGCACAGTAGGCAATCCCAAGAAAGGCACGGTTGGCATTACGTTCTTTTTTGTGTGATAATTTACCAGTGACAAATATACTTGGATTGCTTTGGTGTCACTTACCCGTTTGGAATAAATTGAGTGAAGACCCTGACTTCCACAAATAAACCCAAACTGAGAGTGCCACTCTTGCCCTGGCTCTGCCATTACTTAACTATGTAGTAACTCTTTGGATTGTTCCTCCCTTGGAACTTGAGAAACCTTAACGAGAAGACTGAACTTTGACCTTCGGCAGTTCAGTGATACTTCCACTTACTTAGAAAGGTACATTTCCTTGATCTTTCCACTTAGAAACTTTATAGTATGTCAGTTGTCCTATGCTATCAAATGTCCACCATGAAGCTGTATGGTATTAACATTATCTAAATGTCTTTTTCACAGAGAGACCTCTGTCCCCTAAAGCTGTCAAAGGATTTGACACTGCTCCGCTTACCAAGAATTACTACACTGTGGTGAGTGTTCAGAGGGCAAAATTATCTTAATTCAACATGGAGATGTTTCACTTGTCAAACCACTGATCATTTTGAGGTGACACAAAAGAAAGATGGGATAAAGTTGCTTTGTAAGGTTTCAAGGCAGTTTGCCTCACAATGGTGTTCATATACTTGTGGAAGTCTTACAGATAGCTGGAGGGTTCACATCCACTATACTGACAAACTAAAGAGCTGAGCAATGCTCCAGAGCAAGGCCACCTAACAGTGGTGAAAGAGAAGATGGTTAATATCTAGGCACACTGAAATTAAGTGACATGGCCTAATCATGTCAAGTCCCCAGGTCCCTAAGATGGAATGAGTTTTAAGTGATTGTGTTCTGTGATTTTACTGGAGAGTCAATCAACCCATTACACCCGCTGGAATATTATCAATTCTATTTTTGATGAAAGCCTGAAAGGAAGACTGCCTTTTGACATAGAAGGACGAATGAAATGGCTCTGACTTGAACACAGATATGTCAAAGTATACTGGCTATAAATAGGGTATGTGTAATACTTAAAATAAGCTCCTGTTTGAAAAAAGAAATTGCATCATTCTCCTTAATCTATTCTCTGCTTTCCTTCATTTCCTTTCCAGACTTGGCCTAGTCACTAATGAAAAGGTCAAGTCCTCATTACCTCTAAGTTGCCTTGTCTGATGCCTCATGATCTCCCCAACCTCTCCTGAACTCCAGCTTCAGTTTTTACCCAGTGTTCTACGTGCATTCACACTGCATGCTCATTTCATTTTGTGCATGGATAAGGAATTTTTGATCATCTCTGTACAGGTATATGAGTGCCATTTGGCTTCCAAATTTTAATTTCACTATGCAGTGAAATACAAATGTTCCATACTGGTGATATAAACAGTGGGTGATATGAAAAATCAAGAAACTCCATAGGTGCCATGGGCAACAATCAGAAAAGAACTTTTCCTCCATGGCTTTCCTCCTGCTTCCAGTTATAAAGGCATGATTCAGCTGAGCTAACCTTCCATCTCCCTTCAGTCCTCATCAAGCTCTTCCAAATGACCTTCTACTGACCTCAGCTTTAGGGAATGGACTGAGTCCAGTGGCAGTTGAAGCTGTGCCATAGCTACTCTGTGTGCGTCTGCAGCGTCCTGGCCCTTGGCTGTGCCTTTCACTATCATCTGACTGCAACAGTTCAAAATAGGGATAGGTTGAGGTAGCTCAGTGGTACAGTATTGTCTAGCATGTTCAAGACAGAAACCCTTGTGATTCTCATATGCTTATATTATATGCAACCCTGGATGGACTACAGTTTGCATAATCCATCCTCTAGTGAAAAGCATATATATATATATAGCTTCTAGCTTTAATTGTTACAAACAATTCTTCAGGCAGCACCTTAGCCATAGAATTTGATAAGGATCTGCAGGGTAGATTCCTAGAAGTTCAATTTTGGGTTCAAATGATATATGTTTTTAAATTTTTTGATATATATTATATCAAATGTCAATTTTTAATAAAGAAAAGAGGAGGTCTTGGGCAATTCATACTGGTCCAAAGGGAAAACACGTAGAGCTTTTGTGTTAGTATTACTTAATAATTTTTACTATTTATTTATTTTGTTGTTTGTTTTGTTACATTGTATCTCCAGCAGCTCAGGCTAGCCATAAACTTGCTATATAGTTGAGGTTAGCCTTGAATGTCTAATCTTCCTGTCTCTGCTTTGCATGTGTTGGGACAGCAAGCATGCCAGTTTGTTTGTTTGTTTGTTTGTTTATTTTTAAGATAGTCTGACCTTGTTGGCCAAGCTGTCCTGGAACTCAACACACTACCCAGACTCCTTGAATGTATAATCTTCTAGCTTCTGCTTTCCAAGTGATAGGATTACAGAATCGTATCACCATGTCTGGCTTATTATTGTTTTATTATTGAGTACAGATAAATTGTGTGTATTATAACTAGATATGGTTATAAAGAGATTGTTGTTGTTTGATTATTATTAATCCACACTACTTTGGAGTTGAGTATTTAGGAAAAAAATTGTGGTAATGAATTCAAAGTATGTCCCAAGTGATCTGATTATCCTTATCTGTGGATATCTGAGACAAATAAAAAATACTATCCCATTCAGAAAACTCAAAAATCATTATTCCACATGAAAGATGTCCCATCTAACCTAATATCAACTCTCTCCTCTAAGCATCATTAATATAATTAATACATATTCTTTACTAGATGTAGTATCTGAATTTTACTCTATTAAAAATAAATCACATAAATAACAATGAAACAATATAGAAAAAGTATAAAGAAAATAAATACAACTAATTTGAAATGATCGCTACTAACACCTAACTTTTCTGAGAAATATATGTGTATATATGCACGTATTTCAATATACATTTACATATGTGTATATATATGTATATTTTAATATAAAAATAAGATCTATGTATTTTTCATTATTCTCCTTTATGGAAATTTTTCTATATACACACTCCAACTGTATTTGTCTCTCACTAGAGCTTTTCTTAAGGTCTCTCATTCAGTGAGTCCTTGCTGTTACAAACTTCCTTTACTTTGGTATTGTGTATTAATCAAGTTTTCCAGAGAAACAGAGGAAGGAGAGAGGAGGAGAGGAAGAAAGGAAGGAGGGAAAGGTGTAGAGAGTTAGTCAACACGAGAGAAAGAGTAAGCAAGGGATTTTAGTTTTACTTATTTTTATTTTTTGAGACAGGGTATGACTATGCAGCCCTGGCTGGTCTGGAACTTGATATGTAGATCAGGCTGGCCTCCTGAGTGCTAGGATTACAAACGTGCAGAACCACGCTGGCTTATTTTTCTAACAAATGTTTGTTCATTGCCTTTTATTGCCCTGTCGCTGTGTGTGGCACAGGTGTGTGGGTTCATGCGGGTCCACAAAATGAAGACTCAGAGGCATCTTAAGAATGAAAATAGCCTTTCACGGCTGCACGGGGGTCCAGCCTCGAAGGACTGAAGCACTTTCCCTTCACCTAGGGCATTTTTATTTACTCTCTATTTACAGTTTAGCGAGTTAATTTCTGTACCATCAAAGCAACCTAAAAGCTCCCAGAGACTAAATGCCAAGTGCAAATTACCTGATTTCTCAGGTACCTCGGTTTTCCAGGTTTCCTGGGCCAAGTTTTGCATAGTCCTTTGGTCCTTGGAGGACTCTCTGATCCTTGACTCTCAGACAAGATTCACATAGGGCAATAAGAGAAGCAAAAGGTAAGAGAAACAAAGGTGTGGTTAAACAAAGGAAGGATTAGGGCTAGGGGCTGCTCTCTGGAACCAGGCCAGGTGCTCAGCAGGAATGCACTACATTGCCCCTTATAACTGTATGTTGTACATGAGGAGGGGATTAAAAAGGTAAAGAACAGGGGTGGGGAAGGACTGTATGCATCTTAACTGTCAGGCTTGATGTTGTGTGGTCCCATTGGGAGTACAGGGCAGACATGATAGCATCAGCCACATAGTTGAGAACGATGCAGAACTGTAAACCATCAGAAGACAGTCAATTCAAAATGTGGCCAAGCAGCTTTTGCATCAAAAGCACCGGGGAGTTTGTTAAAACTATAGGTATCTGGGGCCCCAAAGCCACCTGCTACAGAAATCTCTGCTCATGGAGATGGCGCTGTAGTGTTTTAATCAACTGTTCTGAGCCCATCTTCATTTTTCCCTCAACACAAAGGTGGTTTGGGCGATCACTTCAACTACAATCTGAGGATCACTGAGGGGAAGGTGGAAGGGAGGAGGGAGGAGGCAGGATTTAAGGCAGGTCTTAGAAGAGAGTTCAAATGGAGCTAGAATCAGAGAGATGCTGAAAGGGAATCTAGGCGGGGCAACTGTTTGAGGAAATGTGTCCAAGCAAGAGGGACATGGCTGCAATTAGTCAAGAGCGGCCCACACAGTGGTTCTTCCCCCATTGAAACGTCCCTCAGTAGCTCACTGAGTGAAAACGCCACTGGCAAAATACATGCCAAGAGTGACTCAAGGAAGGCTTCTTAGGCTCACGGTTGGAGGGTGCAGTCCACCATGGAGGCAGCTTCCATTCCATCTACTCAGGAACCGGAGAGAGGTGATTGGTGATGCTCTGCCCTTCTCCCTTCTTATTCAGTCAGAGTCTCCACCTCCTGGAACGGTACCACTCACATTCAGAGCATGCCTTCCTTCCTCAATTAAGTCTCTTTGGAAACATGCTCACAGACAAGCCCAGAAGTGTCTATAAATTGTGACTCCCAGGTGTCTATAAATTCAGTCAAGTTAACTGTGTAGATTAATAATCATGATGCTTAAATGATGTGGCTTGCAGAACTGGCATGCACTAAGACAGGTGAGGCAATGGCTGTAACATGGCAAACCAAAAGTCCCATGACAGCTCTTATGACCCATGCTGTGGCCCTCCACTGGCTCACCTCTTTTTCACTGGTCTCTCTGCTCATTTACTCCCACCCTGAGTTTTCTCGGCCTTTTGGGAGCTTACCACTGTCTTTAAAATTTAAATCTCTATCTCTCTCTCTCTCTCTCTCTCTCTCTCTCTCTCTCTCTCTCTCTCT